>CAVNYN010283295.1:0-16000 GCA_963692815.1 Nyctanthes arbor-tristis | reverse complement strand
CCGTTTTGTCAACGTGATTTCTTTGATTATATATTATAAGAGCAAGAAGAGGACGAGTATATAAGCGTTTAACAGTAAAATGACAAAGGCACCCCCTCATCATGTGTCGTCTCCCAGGCCTACTTCCCTTACCAGAAGCGGGTTTAATATTCGAGTTATCTCCAATCCCAGACTCACTGTCCCTGTAGTCTTCAGGACCATAAGAACACCAATACCTAAAAGTTCCAAGAGAAATGGACAAAATTCATTAATAATTTCTTCTTCTTGGATTATCTCACATTCAATCAAGAAATGGCAAACGTTCAAGATAAATAGCTTTTAGAATACAGTAAGTCTTTAAATATATCCTTTGTCTTAGAAAATGGGATGACAGACCAGAAATTAGATTGTAAAATTTTTACTTCAAGGGTGATATTTCAACATAGCACAGGTATGAAATATGACTTACAGGAAACGACATACAGTGTATATTCAAGATATCCATCAACCCGAGGCTTGTTTAGACTCCCTTCAGGCCTCTTCCTTTTAGATTCAACCCGGAAGCGAGCTGGACACTCTGCATTACTGGATTCTCCTTTTACAAAATCATCTACTCTAGCAAAAGGAATTAGTGCAATATCATCACAACCTTGACGGCCACCTTCTACTTTCACCCAATTTAGATGGGCAGCAGAAAACTCTACATATGGAGGATCTTGCACTGGAAGACTTAATATATCTTCCATTCTTGGCAACTACAGTAAGAAGACATGCACGACATCAACAAAAAATTCAAAAAAGATTTAAGTGAATGCAGTACAAAATATGAAAACTTAAGCAAACAGTTATAATTGTACATATGTGAAAGACATATCAGAGAATTTCAAGTGGGCACTGCTTCATTATCTAAGACATCTAAGTTATCTTAGAAGAAAAAAGATCAGACCGAAGGAATGTACATAAGACCGTCAAAAACTCAGTAACAAGGTAAGCTAGTTAAATAGTCGGCAATGCAATTTTAAATTTATTTTGAAATAATTCATAATACAAAATTTCTGGTACTCAAAATCAGTTACCATCATGTACACATATCATCGAGATACCCTTTTCCACATCTCCAAAATTTACTTGATCAGAGATAACATACACGTCTGTAAATTATTTAGTTATTTTGTAACACAGTTCTACCGGAGGGTCATACACATTGATAAATCAAATCGACATCTCTTTCAATATACAGCAATATAACCCTATATTTAATCAGTGTGGGTTGTCCGGATAATCCCGCCAATTGCAGGAGATCATTTTCAATGTTTACACACTATCTTTCGCTTTGACTTTGATGATTATTCCTCAAACTTTTTTTTCTTTTCTTCACATGCATAACAAAGTTCATAAATTGTAACACATATTCTTCTATCCATACCACCTTTGCATTAAAGTTATGTTGATTCTCTTCCTACATACCATAGTTATTAGCTCTAAGGATTATGCTAGAAGTGTCCACACATTCCAAATCCCACCTTTAGTACACAATCTTATTTGAGTAAGCTATCCAATATAAAAGGGGACTTCTTAAAAAATTAAGCGTTTAGAAAACATGGTTACTACAAGATTCCATATATTGCTAATCCCACCTTAATTACATAATCTTACACGCATAGTCTTATAAATTGAAAATGATCAAGTAATTCAATGTGATATTATCACAGGCAAAAGAGATCGGAAGAGCGTCGTGTCTCGCCAATCACCCTCTTAAATGAACTTCGCATGTTAGAATTTGATGCGCAAAAACAGTTTATATGTTCAGGGAAACTGAAGATGATATTTAAATTATACACATGAGACCTTATCTAACATGTTAAATTTTTCGATCAAACTGTTCAGCAATCCTCTCATATGTGGGGCGTAGGCACATATATTCTAAATAGTATCATGAAACAGGCTATGTCCACAAGAAACAGAATCATTAACCCATTACTTAACTTTTTTCTTTTTTTTACTGAGAGGATGAAAGCTCTATATATTGAAAGGAAACGAAGAAAGCTACCATCACACTAGACCTAGCAAATTTAAATAAAATAAGACTAATTGACACAGAACTAAAGGATTCTTTAATTAATTTTAGAGAAACGAAAAAGAAATAGGGTATAATGAGCAGAGAGAGTACCTTTTTCTCATGATCCTTCATTTTTCCTCCAAGTATCAACAAGATTATACCTTTATCCAATTATCCTTAAAGCAACCTAACAGTAAATAATAAAATATGTTAAGGAACGATAGGCTTAAGGGAAAATTGTTTTCCCTTGTGCGTAAAGTCGAGAGATTAGAAGAAACCCATAGAACAAAGTGCAGGAAAAGGAAGAAAAGAAAAGGGATCAATACGCAAAAGTGGCCATAAAATAATTCATATGCAGATACATAGAAATAGAGAACTTTAGAATGAGCAGACAATGACGAATGACCTCCCTACCTGATTATAAAATTTCTTTTGAGCTTTTATAGAGATTTCTCCGTTCTGATTTGAAGATCGGAAGAGCAAAGATTGGTGAAAAAATGTAGCTCAACATCGCAGTTCCCACTTCAGTAATTGTTGGAAGAACCTATGGACTTCGTAAAACATTTTTTCACAAAATTGTTGCTTAGCTTAGTAAATTGTTTACCAATTCAGTGGTATTGATTCTCGATATTGATTTATAATGTTAAATTATAATGAGTGAAACGAATGATGTATATTTAATAGAATTTTGAAATTTGTGGTTATAAATAAGTAGTTGTAAATAAGTGGTAGCTGAAATTATAAAGAGAATTAATAAATATAATAAAAAAACAAATTGCATAAAAGAACCTCAATCTTTGCATATAATTGAACTTTCATCTCTACTCTTTAAATCTAGGCTAAGAGATATCAATTTCTAAAAAATTGGTGTCATTTATCCAAATAGATTAATCATATCATTATATTATATAATTATAAAATATATATATATATATTAAAGTAGAATAGTCTATTTTTAGTTTTAAGCTGGAAAATTTCACTTGCCATGTCTGAAATATTTGTTTTTGTTTTTTATTTTTTTATTTGTGCTTGTTGAGTAGCAGAAAATTGCATGTAAAGTATTAGGACCAACCGGGTATTAATTGATACCTTATAACTATTTTTCATTTCCAAGGCAACCTTGGAATTCAACTAATCACTATTAATGGCTGTGAGGTAGCCATCACACGAAAAATTTTAAGGAGCGCTAACTTCTCTCTTATGGAGTGGAAAAGTGCTATATGGCCCCCTGTTATTAGGGGATCAGGGGGCGGGTCCCTTAATCTCCCAATAACAAGGGGCCATGTGACACTTTTTTACTCTATAAGGGAGAAGTTAGCTCTCTATAGTTGGACCATCACACGGCTGCCTCACAGCCTCTTTTTTCATTTTTTTATTTTTTATTTTCTAAAAGAATTTTTTAATTTATTATTACTTATGTTCCACCAAAATTTATGGTTAATTTCCTTTTTGAATTTAAAATTATTTTTGAAGACAATATTTTCTATCTTTGTATTTTATGCTTTTAAAACTAAAAAAAATATCCCTTATTAATTAGTTCTTGACTTAATTTCTATTCAATATATAGTCAACCAGTTTTAAAAATAGCGTTGAATGACTCATATTTTAAATAAATTGGCATATTTATGTATATTATAATTATATGATGTCATCTTCACAATATAATGTGTCATAAATTAAGCTGCAGTTGTTAATTATTTCTTTGAGTTTATACTTATATATATATATTGATTTTTCAATAACATGCCCCCTTTTTTTAAAGAATTATTACTTCCCCAACCCATTAAAATGGTCCTAGTTTCATTTTTTTGTCCCAAATTATTGTCCACTTTATTTACTTAGTTTTTTTAATTTTTTTATGTACTTCTATTTAATATACATTGATATTAATAAATAAGAACTAATAAAATTAAATGCTAATTAAATAAAAGGTATATTAGGGAAAATATTCATAAATTCTATTTTTTAAAGAATATTAATTTGTCTTTCTTAAATTATACGAAAAAAGTATGAGACTGTTTTTTTATGGGATGGGGGGAGAATTATTTATACTTTAGAAAAATTTATGGTTATTCTTTTTTTAAAAATTATTTACAAATTTTTTATTGGAAACTAATGAAAACATAGTTAAGTTTTTTATTTTTGTATTTTATGTGACATCCCAATCTTATAGACCGAAGTCAAAGACGGAATAATGAAGTCAAGGTCAAATTTTGATTAAAATGCATTCATTTAATTTTTGAGGTTATCATTAACCTATTAAATAAGATGGATCATATGGAATCGTATTATAAGTTTGGCAGTTTAAATAAAGTAAACCAAGAAGCTAAAGGACTTTGTGTGCAAAATTCCCTAAATATCTAGACAATTCTTGAATTTGATTTTGGGCCAATTTATACATACACACACAAAAACAAGAGAGAGAGAGAGAGAGAGAGGGAGGGACGAGAGGAAGAGACCGAGAGTGGGGGCTGGAGGATCAAACAAGAGGAGGAATTTCTTTGGAAAGATTGAAGATGGAAAGTGGAGGAATGGAAGAAGAAGAAGGAGCAAGTATGATGTGTAAGTAATTTTCACTTTCAAGTCTTGATTTCATATAAATTTTAAGGTTTAGTTTTCTCCAAGGGTTAAGGAATTTTATAAAATTGATTCATTGATTTTGATAGTTTTATCGGTTTAAATGATGAGAAATTATGTTTAGAGATGAAAAATTGGAATTATGGTGGATGAAGATTCTGCCCTTTCTCATTTAGGAAGCCATAACTGATGGAATAAGTTGAATTTTAACGAGGTACAACTTGGAAAATGATCCTTTATGAGTTATCTATCATCCAAAATTGGAATGACACCATTTGGAGGTCAGTAGGAGTTTTTATAATGTGTTTTGTGAAAGTGGTCAGGCTTACCCGAGAACAGAATTTCTAGGAATTGAAGGAATATTTTGACATTGGTAACTTATTTTTCTTGAGCTCCATTTCATATATGATGAACCTATGTAAGTGTGCTACCTTATGGGGGAATTTCATAAATATATGACAGACTTCTTGCGTATAAAATGGTCTTAAAAGTTTACTGAGAAAAACAGGAAAACTTAGATATGGATTCAATTTCCAAGTTTAAGTGAAAAGGAGAATTTATTGAGCTATAAAGTGTTGAATATAACTACAAGAGAATATCTTACATATTATTTGGGAATCATGATATAAATGGCAATCACTGTTGTTGAAATTGAAGGTATTAAGCGTTATTGATATTGTAAAGATGTGATCATATGGTAATGAAGAAAATAAGTGACTTCAAGAGCAATTATATTATGGTTTTCCTTAGTAAAGAAATTTTGGAGTTGGTATGAATTTAAAAGGAAAGGAATGAGATATGATTTTAAGAGTAAATATGTGTTAATATTGGGGGTTAAGGAATTATATGGTGAATAACTAAGCAAGTTAGAACGTGAGATAAGTAAATGGGGGGAAAAAGGAGAAAGTCAAGGAAAGGAACGATTGGAAAGTTATGAACATATAAATTATCTAGACAACAAGATATTATGAGAAAAGAATTGAAGTTTAAGAGTCTTTATGTTATATTACAGGACACACGAAAGGGAATTCATGGACATGGCTACTTAGCCGGTGAGTGGAGCATTTCCTCTTTTTTTCTTTCTAAATGAAAATTATTATGCTTTGATTTCACGTGAATTTTCGATGTCCATGATGATTACGTATTTCTATGAAATATCAGCAAGTTGAGATTTTCTTTAGGTAAGTTCATGTGAATAATTGTATAAAATGATATTTCATGATTTTAAAGAAATGTTTGAGTTGAAACATGATTTAAGATGCATGAAACCCCCAAACGTGTATCCAATATTATGCATAAGCCGTCTACGGGCGAAGGGGCTTATATGGCTCAAGCTGATCAAATGAACGCCGCCCAGGCGAAGGGGCATATGTGCTAGCTATGACTCAAATTGTTTAATTATGCCCCCTAGGGCAAAGGGGTCATAAGGTACCTATGACCCAAGCTGACCTTCTACACGCATATGACTTGATATTATGATCATGAGATGTGTGGATACTCTTTGGGGAAAATTCTGTAATGATCTTGCAATGAAATGATATTCATGGTGTATTCTAGTGAATTTTATGACGGTTATGAAATGAAATAAGGTTCATGATGATTCTAACATGTGATGATTTTACAAATGTTGACGTGGATGTTATGTTGAATTTACATTTAAAGTCATGAAAATTCCCAATATGCACTTGAACGTTCTATTCGAGACTTTGTCAAAGTTATGTTTCGACTTTTTAAAGCATGTTTTAATTACAAAACTTCACTCACTGGGCTTATTGGCTCACGTATTTTTCAAATGATTTTCTTTCTAGGTTGTAATTGAAGTTTGGGAAATGCATAAGGGTCGAGCCTGTATTTCAAAAGTACAAGCCACCACATAGAGATTGTTATGGGTTTGCTATATTTTATGAATTATAGGCTTTGTTATGGTTTAATTATTAACATGCATTAGGCGTTTCAGGTGAAATATACTAGATTTGGTAAATATCTTTATATATGAATTGTTGCTTGAAATGAATGAGGAGTTATGGCTCGACACGGGGTATTGGTGCAAGTTGGTTTTGTTGATAAATTATGGGAGATATTGCCAAAAATTTTCTCGAATAAGCAAGATGTTTAAGAGCCTTGATGGTAGATTCTAACTTCTAGTTAGAATTTATCGTCGGCGCACGTCACTCTTCTAGTAAGCTAGATGTACTGGGAGTTGGATGTATCATTTTATTTTTTGGAAACTAAATGGAAATGCAAGTTATAAATTAGTTCCCGAAAAATTTCTATTTAACGTAGTTGTAATTAATCAGTTCTAAAAATAATATTTTAACGATTCATGTAAAAAATAAGTTAGCATATTAATTAAATGTGTCATAAACCAAGTTGTATTTTATTAATTATTTTTTTAGTTGGGAAAATAAGTTGGCATATTAATCATTTATTTATTACCCTTAATTTTAAGAATTGTGGTTTAAAAAAAAATTTGAATTTATAAACGTTAAATAAGTTCATCAATGCTTTCCAGACTTTTATCTCTATATATATTTTTTTATTTTCTTAAAAATTATAATTATTTTTGCTTAAGAGACTAGAGAATAATTTATTTTGCTAATCTGAAATTTTTTTATTTTAAGTAGAAACTAATGACATTGCATTTTTTTCCATCTAGCAAAAAAATGTGTCTTTATTTCTTTATTTATTTTTTGGTATTAAAAAAAGGTTAACTATGAATTTATGAACATTAAATAACTTTATTAAATAATATAAAGCATGCTTTTGTGCTTTATTATAGAGTTATCCTTTTTTTTTTCTCATTTTTTAAGATTATAAATTTTTTATCTTTAGAAAAAAACTATAATTAACTTAAAAGATAATTATTTATTTTGCTACTTTAAAAATTTTTTAATTGAAAACTAATGATATTGTGTTTTCTATTATTCTATAAAAAATGTGCCTTTATTTGTTTATATATTTATTTTCTCGTTTGCATAAAATAACAAAAATTTGAGTAATTGCAACATAATAGTCAATCCTTTTAAAAATAGCATTGAATTTTTCATATTTTAAATAAATTAGCATATTTATGTATATCATAATTACATGATGCCATTCTCACAATATAATGTGTCATAGAGTTTGTTTGAAGCTCTTTATTTTTTCAATTTATAAAAGGAAATTATAATGAGTAGAAATGAGTTGTAGAGATTTAATTGAAGTTTGAAAATATGTGGTGATTGTTGACTAGTTGTCAAATCAACAATCAACTCATAATAAATGAAATTACAAAGAGGAAAAATAAAAAGCTTCAAACAAGCTCATAAATTAAGTTGCATCCATTAATTATTTTTTTGCGTTAATACTTATATATATTGATTTTTCAATAACATGCCATTTTTTCCAATCCACTATAGTTAGTTCGTCTTTTAATTTTCTTATGTGCCTCTATTTAATATGCATTGATATTAATAAATGAGAACAAATAAACTGGAATGCCAATTAAATGGAGAGTATATTAGGAAAAATGTTCATAAATTCTACTTTTCTAAGAATGTTAATTGGATTTTTTAAATTATGTGAACAATAATATGGGACTATTTTTTTACCTGACGGAGGGAGCATTATTTATGCTTTAGAAAAATTTATGGTTATTCTTTTTTGTATTTACAAATTTTTTATTGGAAACTAATGAAAACATGGTTAAGTTTTTTATTTTTGTATTTTATTTCTCGGAAATTAAATGAACATACAAGTTATTAATTATTTCCCGACAAATTTCTATTTAACTTAATTGTAATTAATTGGTTCTAAAAATAACTTTTAAGAATGCAAGTAAAATATAAGTTAGCATATTAATTAAATGTGTCGTAAACCAAGTTTTATTTTATTAGTTATTTTTTAGTTGGGAAAATAAGTTGGCATATTATTATTTCTGTATTACTCTCTTAGAATTGTGGTTTTTTTTTTTTTAAAGTGAACTCCTAAATTTTAAATAAATTCATCAAGAAACATTAACGATTGGCTGCTTTGTAGACTTTTCTCTTTATATTTTTTTTAATTTTCTTAAAAACTATAATTATTTGTGTTTAGGATCTATATAATGATTTATTTTGCTAATTTAGAAAATTTTTATTTTAATTAGAAACTAATGACATTACATTTTTTCCCTTTAGCAAAAAAAAAACGTGTCTTTATTTTTTATTTATTTTTTACGTACAGATAATAATAAAAATTTGACTAATTTTCAGATTTTTGGTGTTAAAAAAAAGATTAACCATGAATTGATAAATATTAAATAACTTCATTAAATAATATAAAGAATTGGCTACTTTTTGCTTTATTATAGACTTTTCATTTTTTTTACTCATTTTTTAAGATTATAATTGTTTATCTTTAGAAAAACTATAATTAATTTAAAAATAATAATTATTTAGTTTGCTAATTTTTAATTGAAAACTAATGACATTATGTTTTTTATTATTCCATAAAAATGTGTCTTTATTTGTTTATATTTTTTTTGCGTGCGCAAAATAACAAAAATTTGACTGATTGTATCATAATATGTTACGCTATATTTGTTTTGGTTCATATTTTATTGATTTGAGTGATATTCATAGTTGTGAAATAAATTTTTGTATATTATGATTTTCGTGCATCACCCAAGTCATTTAAAAAATATATGATGATTTATGTGTGATAGAAGTTGAATAATGTACTTTGTTGTAAGATACATTTGGCTTATTACCTTTTTTTTCTTACGCACCACCAAAGATTTAGAGTATCTCTAAGATGCTCTTTAATTCCAACATACTCTCTACTTTAGAAAGTAACTATCTAAAAATATGCTCCAACAGATTCGTGAAATTAACTTTTAGAAATAGAAAGTGTGATTTGACTCTTTAGTTTTTATTAACTCATGATGATGATACAATCAGGGCGGGGAAGTGACGAGTAACATGTATTGGAGGCAAAGATTCTTTCAAGTGTTGATGGCGGCCACAAGGTGTTGGTCCCTAAAATGACATTGACACCCTCTGGCACAAGGTTGCCCTTCAAATTTTACCAGAGGGAGTTTCCCATCATTGTTTCGTAGGCAATGACTATAAACAAAAGTCAAGGCTAATCACTCATCAATGTTAGACTTCTATTGAAAAAAGCCGTTGTTTGGTCACGGGAAATTGCATGTTGCATTCTCCAGATTTACAAATTACAAAGGACTAAAGATTGTGGTTTGGGGTAACGATCCTACTGAGAGAAAGTCCACAACTAATGTAGTTTTCAAAGAGATTTTTCAAAATTTAGGGTGAATTAGATTTACATTTGACATTAAACATAATTTTTTATTAATTGTGACCTCAATATCATTTATTAAAACTATTTTTACGAATTCAACAAGTACATTCATTCTTATTTATTATATTAATTTATCATCCATAAGTCAATTTCATTATAGTGTCAATGGTTACAAAATATATAATTTATGATTAAATCATTTTTAGAGAAACATGGCCTTTTTTTGGTCCCGCGCAACGCACGGGAAATATACTATTATATATATAATACAAGAGTTTTCAATTAGATTATATGCTTAATTTGCAATTTTTCCTCCCATAATTTTGTTGATGTCATTATGATGTTGCACACTTGATTGGGTTGGGTTGCACTTATCTCAGTCCTTCCAAATTTTTATCTTCTTATAATTTTCAAAATTCATTCCCATAATTCCTCTATTCTAAAATCATATTGTAACATCCCCGAAAATTTAACCCCAAACCGTGCCACGTGGTCATTAATTTGGAAACTATTCGCTTGAATCACGTTAGAAGACTTCAAGATTTACGGTCAATTAAAGATGGTAGTCCTTGATTGACATAAATAAAAGCACGGGGACTAGGCAACACAAAGTACAAGGATTTCTCGAGCAATAAATGAATGATCCACATTGAGCCACACAGCCTCGCAAGGTGTACGGCGTCAGGTTGTGCCACGTGTCGTAATGTCATTGGCAGAATTCAAATTTTATTAAAACTAACTCAATTCCAACTATTATAAAAAGGGCATTTGGGTCCTCAAGTTTCCAAAAGACCCCCAAACCATCCCCTTTCTCTCCCAAACCCCAAAATTCGTCCAACATGGCCAAGGGAAGGAGAAAACCAATAAAAGATCACCAAAACCCTTATTTGTCCTTTGAAAGAGGTCTCTTACCATGTATAGAAGGATTATAGCTTGAAAAATAGCTTTAATTGAGGAACGTCAAGGTTTTAATGACCTTTTTCTACTTGAGATTATTCGAAGAAGATTTGAGGTGAGTAACTATCACTTTGATTTTCTTTTTAACATTGATGATGTTTTGAAATGCTAAGTATGTATTTGATTAAAGCAATGAACATGGATTCTGATGCATTGAAAAGAAAAATTGATATATTGCATTTTGAATCACTAGTTGCTCTACCCGTTCTGTATCTGTTCTGCAATGCTCTGTTGCCACACTAGGAGTCATCTAATGATACCGAGATGGGCGACGATTAGTGTGGTATCTGGTCTGTATCTGTATTAATCTGTTTGGAATTCCGGTAGGGGTCAGTCGTGATTCAAATGCGGATCCACTTAATTGTACATGACCATGATTGAATTGATATGATTATTGCGCGCACCACGGGTAGTAGTTTAACTAGTGATAGGGCTCATCCGTGCATTGAAAAGTTTTGTGCATGGAATGATTTTTTGGAAAATAAATCTTTCAAATAAAAGGTAAATCAAAGGCTTTTGTTACTCACTGAGTACTTTGTACTCATGCCCTTCTTTACTATAATTTTTTGTATATGATTAAAGCTATAACATCTGAAAAGAAAGGCAAGCCAAGAGTTGGATCGTGCTCGTGAAATGGAGTGGAGTTGTGCATGTAGTGTAAATCTGCCTTTGGAGCTACTATGAATTTAATAGTTTCATGCCCACCTCTATATTATATATGTTTTTACATCTTATAACATATAAGAAAATAGTGAGTTATAATCTTTATATTGATTTGAACTCTACTTCTCACTGTGAAAATTCTTTAATAATTTAGCGTACCTTAGTAATCAGTGAAATATATTTATTAATACAATTTCTTGTGTTTTTATATTTATTGAAAAACCTAGCTTTAATGTTTTCTTTAAAAGTTTAACGATTTGTTAGTTTATATAATTAGATTTATCTGTTAAACTCTGTAAGATAAGATAAATTGGATTATTCTGCACGTCCCGTCCCCGCTGTTTGAATTAAAGCTTCCGCCACAAAATTTGTTAAATTAATATAAGATATTCAAAAATATTGGAAAATTAGCGGGGGCTTGCCAAGAATGGTATCAGAGCAATGTTCCAGGGGCACTACATGCATAATCTACTCCGCGCGAGGCATCGACCAACTGGCCTGTAAGTAAGTTACTACTTACCAACTTATGAATACTTTGTACATGATAAAATTTTGGGAAATAGAAGTCAAACGAAATATATGACCTATTGGTATACATTATTTAATCTTCTTTATTGAAAGTGTTTGATCTTGCTAACTCAAGAAAGGTTGAAGAAACGAGTCACGCAACATAATAGATAACATATAGAATTAAAGGTATCAAGTTTTCTTGATAACAATGCATTGTTTGATAATAATGTTATCAATTTCAATGAAGAAAAATCGGAAGAAAAAGATAAAAGTTTTTAATTTGCTTTCAAGTATCAAGATAACCTTAAAGGATGTTATATGACCTCTATTCATGTTGGAGGATATTTTGGTATTGAAGTAATTATAAGAAAAACGAAAGGAGGAAAAAAAAGAGGAAATTTTGCCACTGTGCGGCCGCACAAGGCATACCCTGCTGCCGTACAAGCCCGCGGCCAACAGAAAAAAATTGGCCTAGCGCAGGCACACCACGCCTAAGGCGGTGCGCCGGCCAGATTTTTGTTCGAAATTTTGCGACCAAGTCCCTAATCTTCTTATTTTATTCAAATCAATCCAAAGTTGTAGATTTTTTTGAAAATTGCAATTGGGTCTCCAAATTTCATGGTTTCTTCTATATTAACCCGAAAAAAACTCACTAAAAGTTCCTTTAGGCCACAGACTCTACGTCTTTCACATAATTGCTATTGAAAATTTTTCTTTTGATCTTTTGTACCAAATTTAACCCAAATTTCAATATTCTTCCTGCTTAAACTTGATTTTGAATTTGTGTTTTAACCTTGCTATTGACTCTTGAAATTTTTGGCCATTCTACATCCAAACTTAGCCCGGTTTTTAATATTTTTTTTCTCAAACTTGACTTTTGAATTTTGTGCTAATTCCATTATTGATTCTTGAAATTTTAACTTTTGACTATGTTATAAAACCGCCGCATGTGCACCAAATTTTGTCATTGAATATAATGGTTGAAAATTTTTTCCATTTTGATCAACTTACTAAAGTACTATTTTGGGGCAAATAAAGAAATAAATGGATGTCTATTTTATGAACATTATAAGTTTCATTTATTGAGAATTATCCAAAAGATTTAATGAAAGTACTTGTTAAGAATTTGATTGATAAATTTTGATCCATGAATTAAACTCATGGACCATTAAGAATTTGCCCTTTACCCAATGAACTGATGAAATTGTATTGACAAATGGATTGATAGAATTGTTTTGAATTACTAGACTAAGTGTTCCTAAAAATAGTGATAACTATAGAAAGTGGTTGAGAACCATGATAAATTTTAATCCCATTTTGATATCTTGATTTAATATTTGGAAAGTAAATGTGACAAGGATATGGCAAGAGATTTGAATTCAATTTCCTAACTTCGTTCGAATTATTGTTTGACCAGTGATTTTTATTGATTACTAAATACTCTAAGGCAAAATATAAGCTTGCCTAAACTCGAATAATGAAAGATTGCTCAATATATACCCTTTGATTTGATCAATTGCCTCTCTCATAGTTATGTCCAATAAATCTTTGCACATTGTTTCAATGTATACTGAAATACTTGCTCTTGTTTTGCCGAATCTGACTTCTTTTGAATGTGATTTGGCCCCTTAAATCATAAAGAATCGCCATCCATCACACGATTCATCGAACTATTGAGAAACTCTTGAGATTACCAATACTTTTCAAATCAAGAAATTTGATTTGCCAAATCTGAATACTCTAAGGAAATATACAAATATGCCTATATTTTGAAGTATAAAATATTGCTTCTTATAATGCCCTTTAATTTGGCAATTGCCTCCTTCATTGTTGTGTTCCAACAGACATTTGCATGTTGTTTCAATGTATCTTGAAACACTTTCTTTAGATAGTATTCCCAATGCTCTTTAAACCAAGAATTTACCTTACTGAATATGATTTCTTCTCGACACAATTTTGAACCTCCGAATTGTCAAGGAAAAAGCTCTTGAAATAATATCTTTTCAGTTCTTGCCTGAGAAGATCATATCTGATCTATCCAAGTAAACTATTTGAGTCGCTCAAATGTTCTTTTGCTAGACCCAACACTTATTTTTTGCCTGAAAATTGTATTTCTTTGAATATAACCTTTTACTTATAATTAATTGGCATTATTCCTTTTGCTCTATGCATTCCTAACAAACTGATTGCGTTCGATTTGTCAATAATAATCTTATTGCTTTGTACTTGAACTTGAAAACATTTCTCTTTTATTGGTACTAGTAAACTCTTAATTTTGAGACCTTAATTTTGTTAATCCATCACTTGATACTGAACTTCGTTTTGTGTTATTATCAAGAATAACTCAACCATGAAAATTCTCTTTGATAATATGGAAATTCGTTTGCAACGACTTTCCTTTGATATATGAATCGACATTAGTTCTTTATAAAATTGAAATTTATTCCTCCTTTATGCTTTCTTTCTTTTGTTCTCACCTATTATTGACTATCTTTGATTGTCTATTGGAAATCTTGGAATCTCATTTGGGCTTCTCTATTATTGCCTTTACTTGATTATATGCCTTTGTCCAATGCATTTGTTGCCATTTGATCAAGCTTATGAAATTGTTTGACCATCACCTATGGGTAATAGTTCTCCTCACAACTTTGAAAAACTCATTGCTTGATAAAGAATTTCATGTTTTCGCTCATATTCCCTTCAACTTGATTTGAATACAAGGGGCATTAACTCTTCTGTAATTCTTGACTATTTGCTATTTTCCTGGCTAACCTTCACCATGCCAATGTCCCTATATTTTAATTGCTATTCAAAATACCTTTGGTATATGAGTTATTATCAGTACCTTGGAAGGCAATTGAAATTTAGGGAGAATTTCTTCTCTCGTCTACTTTTGCTCATATTTGATTGCCTACTTGTTATCTCGAAAATCCCCTTTGGTCACCTATTACTTTTATTGCCTTTGCTTTTCACTACATAATTTCATTCCATGACTTTGTACCATTTTGATCGAACCTTTGAGATTTCTTGGATTGTGATCTGTCGCCAACGATTCTTTGTACAATTAGGAAATTTTACTTGCTTGACGATGAACTTATGTAAAATTGACTTCATGTTTCCGTCTGCTTTCCCTTTAATCTCTTGGGACATCAATTCTTTTTCTGTTCTTTATTATTCGTTATTATGCTAACTCTTCTCATGCCAATATCGCCTTTGTCAAAAACCGATTGGTCTTTCCCTTCTTGCCTTGCTCAGTCATTGCACTCTGATTTGAAACTCAAAATAAAATTTTGATGTTTGACATAACGAAACAAAGTATGGAACACTAGCTTCAAATAGTTTCAGGGAATCAAACTCTATTAATTGTCATTGATGAATAACCAAATGGGTAGTCTTAACCTACTCTGAATACAGTTTGAATAAAATTTCAGACAATTAGATTGTTAAAGTTTTTGAATGCCTACTCAACCAGAATTTGAATTTACGATATATTTGAGGTTAAGAAGGACAGATAAAAATTGATTTCTGAACTTCGACATTGAAAAAGGATGGAAAACTCATGCATGAAAAAGGAGTTAATAACTCGATTACCATACATGATCTTAATAGTAAAAGAAATAAGAGTACGCAGTGGAAGCCATTCACTGAAATAAAGACGATCCGATTGCGTACTATGTTTCTGAAAATAGAAGCCATTGCTACGATGTTTACCGAATTTGGAGGACGAAATTCATTTAAGGGGGGTAGATTGTAACATCCCCAAAAATTTAACCCCTAATTGTGCTATGTGGTCATTAATTTGGAAACTATCACTTGAATCACGTTAGAAGACTTCAAGATTTGCTGTCAATGAAAGATGGTAGTCCTTCATTGACATAAATAAAAGTACAGGGACTAGGCGACACAAAGTACAAGGATTTCTCGAGCAATAAATGAATGATCCACATTGAGCCACACAGCCTCGCAAGGTGTACGGCG
>CAVNYN010283283.1:0-85867 GCA_963692815.1 Nyctanthes arbor-tristis | reverse complement strand
ATAATTGTGAAAAAGTACAATGTTAAAATCAGCGATTTATCTCTATATCAAGTTCTTACCTTCATTATTAGATCAGTCGATGCATCTCCACCGGCATCGATGTAGTGATAATTGAACAATTACTGTCCGAAGATGATCTCCATCACTGCAATGAATCCACTGGGATCAGGATAAACACATATATGATTTAAATTGGATAAAGAACAATCATTACAGGGGAAATTTTTTTTAATTAGGGGAAGAAGTCAAACAATCCTCACGTCTGTTAATTGCAAGAGAGAGGGCGAGACCGAGAAAAATGCTACAATCTCCAAAATACCCAAATGTTTACAGAAATTAGAAAAAAAGTGACATCAAAGATGATGTCACCAGTTATGCTACAAAACGCGCCCAGAGCGGGGAAAATTTCTACCAGAAACTTAAGTCTCTTTATATATAAAATATGATGTCACCAGTTATGCTACAAAACCCGCCCTGAGCGGGAAAATTTCTGCCAGAGACTTAAGTCTCTTTATATATATATATATATATATACTAGTGTTGCTACGTGCATTGCACATGTCGTGTTTATATGTTCGTATTCTCTAGCATAGATATTTTTTATTTCTATCATTTGTCATTATTGAACTATATATATCTCTTGTGTTAATACAAGTATTAATATATAGATATATCATATATGATGCCAACAATCATGCAAACTCCAAATTCTCTGCTCCATCATGGAAGGCAAAAAAAGGGGGAAATTATGACTATTCGGAAAATCACTATTAATGCTAATTAATGAAAATAAAAGTCTGATTTAAAAGCATGTTGATCCTAAATGTATCAGTGAAAACTTGTGTGGAAACTAATTTTGCACAGACATTCGGGAATTGCTAAGCATTAAGAGCATAATTATTATTTTGCATAGATAGAAAAAATACTTTCACTAAGGAACTTTAAATGAGAGTGACATAATGATACAGTTACAAGTTCATGAGTCAAGAAAAAGGTCATTTCATGCATTGCTGATAATAAGCCAAGAAGGATTGAACCGTGACAGAAATCTTGGAATACTCAATTTCAATAGCACTACAATGTACAAGGCAATTGTCCAACGCATGCATATTTATATAATGATGATGCTAGCTGAATACAAATTAACAAGGTAGAGCTTGTACTACCAAAGGATTGAATATAAGAACGAAAAATTTTCCTTCTACCTCCTACTTAAGCTTCTTGTTCTCCTCACAGATGCGAAACTTTTTTCTCAGGCATGTCGGTGCAAATCTATCAATTGAATGAGATACCCAGCGAGCTATTGCCACTGAATGAAAAAAAAAAAAAAAATAGAAGTTTAGAAGTCATTAAGTGTACAAGACTTGCCTGCGTGCTTGAACTTGCTGTTGAATCCTAGTTTTTTATTATTCTCTTTTCCTTTTTTCAGTAGTTCTTTCAACCATCACCGGTAGAAGCCTCATTTTTTCCAGGAATCTATAACGAACCCAAGAACTATATACTTTAAACAAAATTTATCCAAAAGCATAGTTATATAAAGGTCAAATCAGTTTAGCAATAAATTGTTGCAATTGAACATGTATATTTAAGTAAAACCTCAAAATGTTTCAAACCAACGCATCTATGGAGCATGGAAACCAGATTGGTGCAGTTTATTATCAAGTAACATTTAACATGCTTTGCATAATTTCACATATTAAATTGTTCTAAACAAAAAGAAGTTTTAATGCTAAGAATATAAACATAATATCTGAAGCACTTGCTCATTCATTAAATCCAAACAAAGAGCTATGGATAAAATGACAAAGATGTTAATTGCAAAACCATCATCTAAAGAAAGTTTCACTTTGCAATCTCAAAACAAAAATAAACTAGTAGAATAAATTATGTGTTGAAAATTACCAATGGAGCCATAACTAAATAAGTTGCAGAAGAAGCTGTTGGCAAAAATATTATCTGAGTTTCAAATCATACCATATCTAGTCTGCTTAAAATCTTTTTGACCCTCCTTTGAGAGTTCTGAATAATCCGGGAGATACTCAACTTTGATGCTAGTTAACCTATATGAACAAAAATAATGAAGAAATCATCATCATTTCTTGGCCATGATAAAAACAAAAGCATTTCATGCATTCATGGGACGTAAGTTAGAAGCATGCATGTTTAGGTTCAAAACTATCTTAGGGGAAAAAAGACAGATTAACCGTAAAGAAATGCAAACAAACCATTTTTCAAAAGCTTATATAAAAAACTATAATTCTAGAACAAGATAGAGAAGAAATTTTACAGAAAAAATAATAAAGCACTAAGATGCCCATGTGAAACATTTTATCATGCAATAGTTTGAATGATTAAACCACAAATTGGCCTTTGGATGGGAAAAACTTCAGAAGCATTAGTTCTTTATTTTTAAAAAATACACACAAAAAATAGCTATACAAATTAACAAATAACAGTTAGAACCATAAAGTTCTTTTTAATATGAAATATGGTGCACTCATGCAAGCAAGGTTCCTATTTCCCATTATACAACACGTAAACAATTCTTGGAAATTGCAGCAATGGAGTTAATATTTTCCGTTGAATAGTTCAAGAAAAAACCAACATCCACAGACTGCTTTTCCCCATTTTTAATATATTATTCAAGATAGTGACACAATTATCGAAAATGAAAATAGATCGAAGTGTCTCATCTAGACTCTAAATTTATACATCGAGAAAGGAAATATTGACCACGGAAACCAGTGATTCAGTTGATGCTTCATTACGATATGCTACATAAGAATCCTTTATCCCTTAAGAATGTCACAGTCAAAAGTTGCTTGCATGAGCACACACCAACATTAGAACTCATAAGAGTTTGACCTTTCGGTCAATATCATTTGAAGAATATGTCAAAACTGATCTTTCAAAGAAGCCTTTTTGGAGCAAGGGAAAAATGGTTCGGTGGGCAAATTTAGAGAATTGCATTAATATGAGAACAATACGGACTAATTGGCGAAATTTGTTCACTAAGACCAAAATTACCTTAATTTTCTTGAGTAAATCATATCCGATCGATCATCTTAGGCATCTAATAGTTTGTAATGACAAGGTTTTCCTCAAGCTCTTGCAACTAAAGTGGGGAAAAATATAAAATACTGAGATAAGCTCAAGAAATTTTGATCGAGGTAAGGCAATGAAAATTCAAAAGAAAATTTAAATAGTAAATAAATTGAAAATGGACAGACTAAATTTGTGTTTCTTGAAATTTGACTGCTATTATATACTGGAACCAGAGGTAGAAGACATGATAATATAATTGACTAATTTCCCAAGGAAGAAAAAAGAAGAAAAAGACAAACATGTTTCGTGTGACAGATCGAAGTAGCTAACGGAGAGCAAAAATCCGATGTTTAGTGGCCGGAAAATTAAGCCAACAAGTCCTCTGCCCCCAGATGCCTCAATTTCCAAGCAGATCTACTTGGCCTGTAGAAAAGAAAAAGGGGGAAAAAAGAACAATAATATGCAATTGAAGCATTATATTCCAAGTGACAACAATGAATCTCTTGACATAATCAGTCAAAGTAAAAAATAATGGTTGAGTATTTCGATAAGGTAGAAAATGTATAGAAGAGAGAGGGTGACAAAAGAACTTCAACACGGAAATAACATATTAAAATGAATAAAATAAGAATACATTTTCATCCTCCAACATAGACTTCGTCTCAAAAATCGCTTTGAATTAGAGAGATCATCCACACACTTTTCGCCTCAAATAGTACTGCACCAATTCCTTGTCAGTAGGATGAAATCTAAATCCCTTGTTAACTAAAAGATCAACCAAAATTCTCACCATTCCCTTAGATCTCAATTTTTAAAAAATAATTCAGCACAAAGTTAAAATCCTAGTTCATGTGGAAATGAAATCCAAGTAAGTATTAACTAAACAAATAATCGTTCAAATTTTAGAAAGTACCAGAAATAATTCACTTCTTGTTCTTTACCAGCTCATATTCATACAGCCTACAAAAGGCAATTTGACAAACAAATGTAGCAGTCCCAACTAATATTTATGCTAACAAAGCAACATATACATTATCAGTATCTTCACTTTTGAATCCACAATTCAGATCCTTGATGAGCATTTATCTGTTCTTTGAAACGTAAAGATTAACTGAAATGCCCAAAAAGGCATACAAATTAAATTAACAAGATCTCATGGATGCATTCCAGTTATATGCAATAAAAACATAACAATCTTTACAACAAAAAATATCATTTAGATACATCAAGCTATACAAAAAATGTCACATAAAGAGCATCGTAAACCTACCAAGAACAAAATCAAGATCTTCAAATGTTAAAAAAAAAAAAAAGAAAGAAAAAGAAACATTTTGTAGAATCAATGAAACTGAGAATCAAACAAGCAAAACGATGAGGAAAAAAAGTGATTACAAACACGTACTGATAGATAGAGATTACCTCTCAAAAATGAATCTCTTCAAGAATCCTTTCTAGGGACTGCTACAAATGCCACTGATTTCTAGGATATCTTCAAATTTTGTGTACCTTGGGGGAAGGAAAAAAAGAAAAAAATGATCTTTCATTGATGCAATGAAAGATAAAGGGGAAAACATGATTGTTGGCACTTTTGATTTTCTACTTTTCATTTTTTCTTGCTCAGTGAAAAATGTTTTTACCTCACGACTTCAAGAATGTCTCCAAAAGCCACTGATTTCTAGGATTTCTTCAAATTTTTCTGCAACTTAAGCAAAAGCAAGAAAGTCTTAGAAATAATATGGGGAATAGATCTGGAGAACACTGAAAAACCCAACAAATAAAAAGAAAGCTTATGCCCAGTGAGGAGTACATTACCCACAAAATCAAACACCCTGAAAACCAAAATCAAACACCAAACAATCGGTACTTGAGAGAAGAAACGTAAAGCGGTAAGTAATATCATCATAAACGAAGGAAGGTGAAACCAAATAATAATTAGACAGAGGGATCAAAAGAAAGGGGGTTGCGTATTGAATGTGCGAAACGATCTTCTGGAAATTGCAGAGAAGAGAACGACTCTGCAATGGTCAAAGACAAAGAGGAATGGAGGTTGGGTTGCTTGAAACTTGGAAAAGTAAAGCCAAAAAAAAAAAAGAAAAATAAATAAATGAACTAAACGACAAAATAGTGACGAAACGAAGATGGGGCCCGCATCAGTTCTTTTATATTGTTAGGATGTATATATATATATATATATAAGCCTTAATAAAACATTTTAAATGAGAGAAATTGCAAGTTTTACATATTAATAGGTAGTGTGTCTATATATACACATAAAGAGAGAGAGAGAGAGTGAGTAGAGAAAAAAATAATGTAGTTACTTAGAAAATAAGTTTTACAAACTTTGATTCTTTTTTTTTTTTTAAAGAATACTATTTAAATTATTAAAGTTATAACTAAACCATTAAATAAATTATGCGTGTATATATATATATATATATATTAGGACTGTAAATCTAAACAACCAAATCGCGGAACTAAATCGAACTAGCAATTTCAAAACTGTTGGTTTAGGTACACGTGGACCTGTCAACGATTTAATTTTGACCCAAACCGAACCGTTTTAAAATGGTTTTGTTTAAGTTTTAAATTCTCAAACCGTTTCAAACCGCCAACCACCATATTTAAAAAAAAAAAGAAATTAAGGACATAACTCGTCTTTACTCTTTAGTCCAAGATCACCTGCTCAATTTTTTTTTTAATATTAACTACTTAATTTCTAATAACCTAATTAAACATAAACACATTTTATTTCCCTATTAAACCAACCACGGTTCCTCTATTTGTTACTTTTTCACAAAGTTCCAAACTTAAATCTTCTAGCCTTCATATTACCCTCATCAATTTAGTGTTCCATCAATTTGTATGTGACGAGTTGAACAATGATGCTTATTAGAGATACAGAGAAATAATGATTTAATAGGTTTCTTCCTAATGTTTTATTTTTAAATTACCATCCCATTTTCTTGTAATAATATCATATTTTTATTCTTTTTACTGTAAATCTACAAGTCATTTTTACTAATTACTTAGCAGCATTACTCTTACATTTATGATTAGAAGTGAAATAATATATAGTATGCTTTTTAGCCGCTCGTATTTTGTTTTGTTGTACAATGCCACATAAATATTATTGCAATTAATCTTCATACTATAATTCAAAAATCTTAGACGAATAGTTATTTCTTAACTCATTTGGAATGTACTAATTTTCTCTGTTGGCAAACCGTGGTTTGAAACCGCATCAAACAACAAAAATATGATTTGGTGGTTTAGAAAGTCAAATGGTTTGATCTCGTTTTAGAAAATTTCAACAGTAATGATGTCCCGCTAAATGTATATATGGCGGGATTATCCCGCCATACACACACTGGCGGGAAATTATTGGGCCAACTGTTTAACCCCACATTCAAGGGGCCTACATAGATACACAAGACTATAATTGAGACAATGGGGAAAAATGCAAAATGTGGTAAAACGGAGATGGTTTGTTTGTTATTTATTTATGTAACAATTTGGCTAGTAGCGCACCTTTTTCAAAGAGTAGTGTTGTTTGTCGAGACAGGATACGGATCTCCAGCTTACTTCTAAATAAATAGCATTATTATTTTTGAAACTTTAATTACTATTATTAAAATTAACACATATATAATTATATATGTATTATTATGTATACGCCCTATTTTGTTATTATATAAATAAATTGGCCTATTTTCATGCAAAAGTCGGTAACCTCTAATGCCCAAGGAAAGGAGATGGGAAAAGAAACGGGGAATTATATTCCCACTACAAAAATTTATCATCTCACAACATTTTATTAATCACTTAAATACCCCTAAAATAAGTTACATTAATAACCTTATTCTTTAATTTTTTAAGATTAATATATTTAATAAATAAGTTTTCCCCTTTACACCACCAAATCCCATCATTCTATGAGTGAATTCTGTAGTGCATGAACCATCCAAGACTCCAACCGACGGGAGATCAAACATCAAATAATAAGACTCCGACGTAAGCAGCTTGAGAGGAGTGATAGGCCAATTAGCAACTAGGCCACTATCTAATTCTTGCTGCCATTTACGGAGTTTGTTGGAATCTTTTTGGAGTGCTGGGCCGTCGTCATCGCCATGCTTTGGGTTTTGACATATAGAAGCAATTCCACTTCTATCCCCCATTCGAGAAAGACGGTGCAATTAGCCACACAGAGCTTACCTGAAATCTTGAACTCACCGGCCGAAGACAGGCGCCGGACCTTCACCGAGAGCGGCGACTCTTCGTAGGAGATTCTAGGACTTCCCCTAACCTGGGTTAGGACTCTGTAAAATCGAAATTAATTGTTGCTTCTTCCTCTCTCTCTCTCTCTCTCTCTCTGAAAAAGAGAATTTGTTGAACGTTTGCGTTAAACCAAAAAAACAATGAAATAAAAAAAAAATTAATTTTCAAAAAAATAAAAATAAAAAAAATTCTTTTTGCATCTTTTAAAACCCCGCGACAAAAAAAAAAAAAGAAATCATTTTCTTTATTTTTCATTATTTTTATTACTTTTTTAAAATATGGGTTAATAAAGTAAATGTAGTGTGGTGTAGTGATTAAAAACATAATTTATTTGTGATGAGAATAAAATGTAGTGGAAAGATAAATTTTCATAGTGGGAATATAATAATTCCCCAAAAGAAACAAAAGGGAAATGGATGCAGAAATGCGAGTTGGGTAGAAACACAGAAAAGGAGATGCCGAAAAATGAAAATTCGTAGAGGGGGGAAGGTGACATCTGGATAGCTGTTGTCACTAGAGAATTGTTACTCTTGAAGCCCAGCCCACCAGTTCAGTTTTGATGCTTCAAACAGTTAAGCCATGTGGTCCATGCAATTACGTCTTTTATTAATTAATAATTAATTACAAAAACATTCGTACGGTATAAACTCTGATGATAAGAATCGAATGGTAAAAGAGGAGGACAAGATTCTCGTAACACACTTAATAAAATTTTTTTATTTTGCTTCACATCACCTCTAAATCAATAATGAATATTACTAGTGATGTCTTTTCCAATGTTATTAAAGCATTTTCAAACATTTTCAGTATAAAAATGCTAAAGGATTATCTTTTCATCAATGACTAGAAAAATGCATGTATAAATTAGAACGTTAAATGCTTGATATTGTACTTAATAATATCTACCATTGATATAACTAATCATTATAACTCTCTTCATTTTTTTAATAATCTAATAATAAATTATCACATTCACATCATCAAACATTATTACATTAGAGTTGCTCTTATAACCATGTAATTTAATCCCTTTGTTAATAACCCTATAATGTCTACCGCGCGTGATTAGATCAACTGTCTTTAGGGAAAAAAAAGGGAAAATATATTTTGTTTTGGTTTAACTTTTAAGATAGAAAATATAGAGCACTTTGGAAAGTAAATAAGCAGGCCAGCCTAAGGGAAAAAACAAAAGGGCCAAGAATTAAAAAATAAAAAATCATAAATAAATTCCAAGGGAGTGCGTTAACAGTGAGCTCAGATCTGTATCGAGTCAGGAAAGAGGACGACCACACCATGGTACAGTGGTCTAGAAAGATACTTTGGTGTGGTACGGTGGTATCAATTTCCCCTTACCCAAATCTCGTGATGACTGAGATTTCTATCTTTTCATTCTATTTTGGTGTGGTAATTCTATTTTAGTGTGGTACGGTGGTATCCTTTTCCTTGTTTAGAATATTTTCACTACTTTGGAAAGTAAATAAGCAAGCCGAGTTGAGACCTAAGGGCAAAACAAAAGGGCCAAGAATTAAAAAATAAAAAATCATAAATAAATTCCTAGGGAGTGCGTTAACAGTGAGCTCAGATCTGTATCGAGTCAGGAAAGAGGACAACCACACCATGGTACGGTGGTCTAGAAAGATACTTTGGTGTGGTACGGTGGTATCAATTTCCCCTTGCCCAGATCAAGTGATGACTGAGATTTCTATCTTCTTCATTCTATTTTGGTGTGGTACGGTGGTATCATTTTCCTTGTTCAGAATATTTTCACTATCTTTTCACCACATCAATTGCTTCCTTCTTTGGAAGAGGAATTGGTATGTATAGAGGCTGACTCCTATAATATATGCATGAATGGGGAAAGATTCTAATATATGAGATCCACACCCTTGCAATACACTGGCCCCGCATTTAGTTTTTTTCCCCTCATTGAGTTTGTCCCAGTTTTTTTCCCTAATTTTTCCCCTTGGTTTTTTGTCGTTGGCATCCCCCCCCCAATCCAAAAAAAAAACATTAATCTTGCTCTAAGTAACAGACAAACCTTATGCAAGAAGTCATCCTTTCAAATCCATTTAAAATATCTAAAAAACTGAGTAGCACTATTTATCGCTGGTGGTGAGTATTATCATTAGGTGGCAATAAATGATACGTTCAATTTAATTAATCACATATACTCGTATTTAATTATACTGATTATTATTTAATAATAACATACTGTGATATAGAATGGTGACCATCATCACTGGTGATGAATAATATTAACAAATTAACGAAAATATGTATATTTAATAAAATGTTATACTAGACCAATCAAATTGTCTACACAAAGTGAACCTAACGACCAGATTGCACTGGACTAAAATTCTGATTACGCCATTGGTGTTAAGAGCATCATGATAGAGTTGTTAAATTTAGTGTACCATGTAAGTATTAAAAAAAACTTTAAATTACTGTTAAATGAGATGCAAGCATTTTGAATCTAGTTATCTATTATTGACATATGTTAAATTGACGTGTTAAATTAATTACAAACAAAAGTTATTGGTCAATTTCTATATTTTATTTCCCTTAAGATTCAATAATCAACAATTGAAAGAATGTGACATTTGATTGTTAATTAATTAAAATAGTTGTTAAATTTAACAACAAAATCAACTTGATGTTACCTAATTATTATAATTTTATTTAGTAGATTCCAATGATTATAAGTTCATTATGGTTCTATAAGCCATTTGCTTAGGTAAAAGGGTATTTATATTTTGCCATTTTCACCAATTTAATCAGGTAAATTATTTCATCGTAACTTGAATAACACAAAGATGAACAAAGCGCGCTCCATGCGAATCCCAAAAACCGGACTGCCTGCAGGTGCAAATGAATATATATACTAACTTGACGCCTGTAATATTGAAGAGCCATGAATCTTGGCTCTGGGTTGACATTGCGACCGCAAAGTAGATCCATGGGGCTGCGTTGTTATATACTCCTCCCTTCCTGAATTTGCTTCGCCAGGTCCCCAGTCTTGCTGTCTTCTTTCAATTTGGTCATGAACCTTCCAAACATGATATTTTGGACCTCCAAACGTCAATTTTTCATAACCCAAGCCTTGGTCTTCCTCATTGGATGTTTGCTTGGCGTTTTTATCCTTTCTTGGTGAAGAACTAACTTGTTTTGAATTTTTACAAATCTTCAGTTTAGATCCCTAGTTTTAGATCGTATCAGTATTAATCTTAAAATTAAAAATGAGTTTGTTTCACACTTGTTCAAATTCTCAAAGTGCTTAAAATCAAAATCCCAACTTAATTTCTTACTACCTCCTCAACTTGAAGATTAGAGTCGGGAGTTTAAATGATCAAGTTTCTTAAGAAACTCAACGGCCGGGACTGCATTAATTAATAATTAATCAATATGTCAAAATGATTTAAATTAGACGAATAAAATAAATAAATATAAATTGATGATCCTCTTACCTCTACTATAATTGGTGTGTTTTACCACAGGTTGGCGTCCACATACTAGTCTCCCTGTGAAACCAATAATAATAGATCTCAATGCATGCTTCTGCATCCTCAATATTGTAGATATTTTATTTTATTTTTCATTTTATTTGCCAATTTGCCACATATACATCATCACACAGAACACGCTATGTGAAAATTGATGGTTTAGTTAGTGTTTAAAAGCCGGTTAAATAAATCCCAACATCGATCCATATCCTAAACACCGAATTTTCCTTTAGATTAAATGCATCATCCATACTTCCCCATTGTATTATAAGCCACTATAAATATCATCAATTATATCAATTGAGGAAACGAATGCTACAAGACTAATAAAATCTAGGTTCACGATCAAATGAAGAGCACATAAGTATCACCAATTGAGGAAGCGAAGACACAGACACGAAGAACATCAAGATGACAAAGTTATTTATGAAATTAGATTCAGACTACATCAAGTTTAAAAATAGTTTTTCGTCATTTTTCCAAGTCATTATTATATATATGAAACGGCCGTGCGTTTAATTAAGAACTGATGCGACAAGGTTGTTACCATAAGCATATGGATATTGTGGAATTTAGAATCCTGAAGTCTGAAAGCCATCTCAAGAGATGTATATGAATCATAAAGCACAAGTAAACAGCGCAAAGAAATCAAGCAAAGAAACATTAACTTGAGAGTATTGAGTCATAATTTTCAAATAAAAGACCAAACAGAGAAACA
Organism: Nyctanthes arbor-tristis; assembly: GCA_963692815.1. NCBI lineage: Eukaryota > Viridiplantae > Streptophyta > Magnoliopsida > Lamiales > Oleaceae > Nyctanthes > Nyctanthes arbor-tristis. Next base: position 74,326 of record CAVNYN010283283.1, on the reverse strand, counting down.
GAAACACTGCACCAAATCCCCAACAAACACTCTAAAGACCATAAAACAGACAAAAAAAAAAAAAAAAAAGAGGACATAGACACAACAGTACTGAAGCAAATTCCCAATAGAAAACAAATTCCCAAGAAGCCCCTTCACTCAGTAGATATTTAGGGCAGACTATCTTTGCTAACAAGGCTCTCTCTCTCTCTCTCTCAGTATGGGAATCCACTGGTTGGAGTCCGTATACTTAATGCAGACGGCTAGCAACCACTGAGATATACTGTGGATGAGTTTGCTTGTAGAGTTTGCTTCTACCACATGCGTAGAGTACATCTTCATCCATGGGATGAAGAGCAAATACTTTAATCCTCAGGTTTTGTCCACCGATAATAGGTCCATCTAAAACTGGGCCTCCGGCAGTGATCGTTGCCCTCTTTACTCGCCCATTGTCAGTGGTGAACAGAACGAGTTCATCTTTCACAAATTTACCTGGCTGATTCTATCGTCGGGAGAGTCAAAAGCTAGGAAAGTATTTCCATTTTCCCAATTCCAAAGTCTCAGACTCCCGTTCCAATAGCCAGCAAGAAGAGTATTTCCATCACGGTTGAAGTTGATGGTTGTTGCTCAGACATCAACAACTTCCGGTGCAACGAGAGTCCTTTGAATAACTCTGGGGATCAAACCCTGTAATGCCATGAACCTCTCAAATTTATTTATTTTTAAACAGAAAGCCACAATACGAACCTCTTTTGAAAGATACACATAATAACATACACATGCAGCCATGCAACATCAAAAGTGTATATGAATATCAAGGTTTTAATATGTTATTAATCTCTTTGCCTTAGTAACCAAAAATATGAGAATCTCGTCAATTATATTACCTGCAAATTCAACCAGTTTGTAAGAAAAAAAGACTACAAGAACAGCAAACAGATGTAATGTTTTTCATATTCTCCCATGATTCGTCAAAACTAAAACAAATTATTACTAAACCTTTACATCATCACTTCAATAAGCTGAAATCAGAATTCCAACATACTAATATCGACAAGGCAAAATTTTTAAAAGACAAATAAATCAAAAACTTTAGAAGTAATGAACCAAATCAGTAATTATTTTGTAATGTACCTGAGACTGATTTCTAAGCACAATATAACAGCATTGACAAAACATAAGCAAATAAGATCGGGGGAAAATAACACGGAGATGAAAACTTGAGACAAATTTCTAAGCACAGTAGCACACCACAACATATTTCATTCCTCTAAATCATGGATCACGCAATTTGTGGAATGTAGAGTATATATAGGGTCCTGACACATGAAATTTGGTTCTTACTGAAGAAGCACAATATAACAGCATTGGCAAAACATAGGCAAAGAAGATAGGAGGAAACTAACACAAAGATGAAAACCTAAAACAAATTTCTAAGTAAAGTAGCACACCACAACAGATTTCATTCCTCTAAATCGTGAATCACACAATGTGTAGAATGTAGAGTATAAATAGGGCCCTAACACCTGAAATTTGGTTTTTACTGATGAAGCACAATATAACAACATTGGCAAAACATAAGCGAAGAAGATAGGGGAAACTAACACGTAGATGAAAAGCTGGAACAAATTTCTAAGCACAGTAGTACGCCACAAGAGATTTCATTCCTCTAAATCGTAGACCACACAATTTGTAAAATGTAGAGTATATATAGGGCCTTAACACCTAAAATTTGGTTCTTACTGATGACGCACAATATAACAGTATTTACAAAATATTTGCAAAGAAGATAGGGAGAAACTAACACGGAGATAGAAACTTGAGACAAATTTCTAAGTGTAGTAGAACACCACAACAGATTTCATCCCCCTAAATTGTGGATCACGAAACTTGGGGAATGTAGAGTATATATAGGGCCCTAACGCCGGAAATTTGGTTCTTACCAATGACGCACAATATAACAGCTTTGGCAAAACATAAGTAAAGAAGATCAGGGGAAACTAACACGGAGATAAAAGCCTGAGACAAATTTCTAAGTACAGTAGCACACCACAACAGATTTCATTCCTCTAAATTGTAGATCACGCAATTTGTGGAATGTAGAGTATATATAGGGCCCTCACACCTGAAATTTAGTTCTTACTGATGAAGTACAATATAACAGCATTGGTAAAACATAGGCAAAGAAGATATGGGGAAACTAACACAGAGATGAAAATCTGAGACAAATTTCTAAGTATAGTAGCACACCACAACATATTTCAATCATTTAAATTATGGATCACACTATTTGTGGAATGTAAAGCATATATAGTGCACTCACACTTTAAATTTGGTTCTTACTGATTAAGTGCAATATAACAGCATTGGCAAAACATTAGCAAAGAAGATGGGGGGAAACTAATCTCGGAAAATGAAAACCTGAGACAAATTTCCAAGCACAGTAGCACATCACGAAAGATTTCATTCCACTAAATTGTGGATCATGAAACTTGGAGAATGTAGAGTATATATGGGGCCCTAACGCTGGAAATTTGGTTCTTACCGATGACGCACAATATAACAGCTTTGGCAAAACATAAGCAAAGAAGATCGGGGGGAAACTAATACGAAGATAAAAACCGGAGACAAATTTCTAAGCAAATACGAAGATAAAAACTGGAGACAAATTTCTAAGCATAGTAGCACACCATGACAAATTTCATTCCTCAAAATCGTAGATCACTCAATTTCTGGAATGTAGAGTATATATCGGGACCTAATAACTAAAATTTGGATCTCTAATGAAGTACAATATAATAAATTGGTAAAATATAAGTGAAGAAGATATGGGAAAACTAACATAGTGTTCGTGTAAAATGTGTGTTGAAATCCGCAAGTATACGGGTCGAACAAGTAATATAGTGGACAGTGAGTCCGAGTTATCGTTCCCATGAGGATCGGATTGAGTACCGAAATTATTAGTTCTACCTTTATTTGAATGATCAAATCTTCAATTTTAGAAAAGAGAATAAATAAACAAAAGTAAATAAAATTAAGAAACTAAAATATATACAAAGATTTAGAGGGAAATATATGATGGATATGTGTCAGGACTCACGATTTCACCATAATTGAACCACCTAGTCTTGCGACAATCAATCTATGTTACCAATCGAATCTCACGAAATTAACTAACTACTCCTCTCGAAGCTAGCTAATCCTACAAAATTAGGCCCACTCACATATCTCTAAGTGAGCGCGTTAACAACTCTCTTAAGTGCATTAATTAAAAAGAGATTCATGTAAACCTCCCCAAAGTTCACCCTACGTGATCACACTAAACACAAGCAAATCTCTTTGTCTTGTCTAAATTAATGATTCTTACTGCATAAACTAACTTAAATATTTATCTCTCGAGTTCAACAAAAGTCCATAGATTCATTCATCCATTGGCCACATAGATGAAGACAAAATAATATACCAATAAGAATTTAACATAAGAATTAATTGCATAAATTCAGTATAAAAAACATGACTATGGTCTCAACTAGGTTACATCGTTCGTTCTAACTTAAAATCAATTACACATCATGAATGAAAAAATACAAATAAATAAAACACAGAACGCGGGTAATTAGTTCTTGAATAAGGTGAAGAAGTCTTGCACCAAGCTTCCCCTTCTTGAATCTCAAATCAGATTCCCGAATCTCCAAAGGTTTTGTGTTTTTCTTCCCCTTCTCTATGGTGTTTTTTGTATTATGTCTCCTCCCCTTGAAGACTAGGCTAGATGCCTTTTTATAAGGTCTAAAAATCGTGTACAAATTTAAGCGTAAAAAGAGTTATAAGGAAATAAGAAAAAAAATCAGAATTTCACGTGTGCAGGTCCGTGCGGCGGCACAATATCAACATGCAGCCGCATGGATCTTTGTACTGATTTTGATGAATTTCTGGACACGGGTGCGGGCGCATACAAGATTCATGCGGCTACATGAGGCTACGTTCTACTGGCAGCTTGCGTTCCAACGTCCATAACTTTTAGTAGGAAACTCAGAATTGAGATCCGAAAGTTGCGTTGGACTCCTGACTCGATAAGCTTTCTAATGACCTATTTTACTCACATGTAAATCATATGCATTACAATTTTGTGGCCCAAAATTCCTTGAGACACGCGGCTCCGGTCGACTTGAACACTTCTTTTTGTGCCTTTGTTTTCATTGTCCTCATTTTAGTCTCCAAACTTCATAATTTGTGCAACATTGATCCAAATTCGTCGATCTTGACTTCCACTTAGATTTTAACCTACAATTTACCAAACTAAACGTAAATGTGAACTTTTAAATATAATATCACACAATTAACAACACATATAGGGGATTTAAACATTACAATTAATCACCTATCACATATACATGAAAACCTGAGAAAAATTTATAGGCACAGTAGCACACTACAACAAATTTCATTCCTCTAAATCATGGATCACAGAATTTGTGAAATTTAAATCATATACAGGGCCCTTGCACCTTAAATTTGGTTCTTACCAATAAAGCACAATATAATAGAATTGGCAAAATATTAGTAAAGAAGATAGGGAGAAACTAACACGGAGATGAAAACCTGAGACAAATATCTAAGCATAGTAGCACACTACAACATATTTCATTCCTCTAAACCGTGGATCATGCAATTTGGGGAGTGTAAAGTATATATAGGGCCCTAATACCTAAAATTTAGTTCTTACTGATGAAGCACGATATAACAGGATTGGCAACACATAAGCAAAGAAGATAGGGGGAAACTAACACGGAGATGAAAACCTGAGACAAATTTCTTAGCACAGTAGCACACCACAACCGATTTCATTCATTTAAATCGCGGATCACGTAATTTGTGGAATGTAGAGTATATATAGGGCCCTATCACCTGAAATTTGGTTCTAACTGATGAAGCACAATATAACTGCAATGGCAAAAAAAAAAAAAAGATAGGGGAAACTAAAAAGGAGATGAAAACTTGAGAAAAATTTCTAAGTTCAATAGCATACCACAACATATTTCATTTCTCTAAATCGTGGATCACGTAATATGTGGAACATAGAGTATATATAAGGCAGTAAGACAAATTTTGTTCCTACTGATGAAGCACAATATAACAGCATTGGCAAAATATAAGCAAATAAGATAGGGAAAACTAATACAGATATGAAAACCTGAGACAAATTTCTAAGTACAATAGCACACCACAACAGATTTCATTCTTCTAAATCGTGGATCACGTAATTTGTGGAATGTAGACTGTATATAGGGCCCTAACACCTGGAATTTGGTTCTGATGCCAGTCATCAACCATTTCCAAAAGCACCAGTCCGCATAAAAAGAGACCAATTCCATTAAAGAACTAGCACTTATAGGAATCATAGATGGAAATGTGGAATGACTCCAAATATTTGAGAAAATCACAACGAAGATCATTCATCTCACAATAGCGTAATTCTGTTAATAAAACAAGCAAGGAATTGAAACTGCCAGAGAAGCGACAGTCTGGAGACCAAAGTTTCGTGGTGCCAACATTCCAAATTGATGACGCGAAATGTTCGGATGATCAAAGGAAAAAGAGGAAAAAAAACCAATTTAAAAACAAAAAACAAAAGAAAAAAAAATAAAGAAAGAACTCTTCAGAAAACGTAAATCAAACCAGCTATCTTTCACATTCCTGCGGAGAGATATCAGAAGTTTGACAAATACTCAGATTTACAGTACCAGAGATATATACTGTGTATGTGCATATATAAAAAAGAGAGGGGACGTGAGGTTACTGCGTACTATGCTCAGTATATATATATATTTGTATATAATAATTATTTTGTCTTTCATGATGGTTAATTGGCACAATATTAACTTTTTATCTTATATATTGTGTAATACATTCTTAACCTTCAAGAATCTTATTTTTTCTACACGCATGCATAATAACATGCATGCGTGTGTAAATAAAATTTTTCTCTTATTAGAATTTTATTTTGCCTACACGCAAACATGTTATTATTCATGCATGCATATGTGTCAAACAATTATGTTACAAGTACCCTCACACTTATAGTCTGGATGTGTGCCACGTAATGCACGCATGTATAATAACATGCTTACGTGTATGTAAAATAAAATTCTATGTGTATATGTGTCAAACATCTAAGTTACAAGTTTCCTCACACTTGTAGCTTGGATATGTGCCACGTAATGTACGCATGAATAATAACATGTTTGCGTGTGTAAAATAAAATTTCTCTTATAACTGAACCATTAAATAAGTGTAGTGATTACTATGTACAAACACTGTTGTTATATAAATAAATTGGCCTATTCTCAAGTAAAAGTTGCTAACCTCTAATACTAGGGAAAAGGAGATGGGAAAAGAGGAGAGGGAAATGGATGCAGAAATGCAGGCTGGGCAAAAATACGGCAAATAAGATGCCGACAAATGAAAATTCATAGATAGGGGAAGGTAACAGCTGGATAGTCATTACTTGATTTTCTTACTTTCTCCCCAACCTAAATCACATGATAACTGAATTTAGGATTCTATCTGCTTCATTCTATTTTGGCGTGGTATGGTGGTATCCTTTTCTTTGTTCAGAATACTTTCACCATCTTCTCACCACATCAATTGCTTCCTTCTTTAGAAGAGAAATTGGTATGTATATAGGTTGTCTCCTATAATATATATGCAAAAATGGGGAAAGATTCTCATCTCTAATTTCCACACCTTTCACGTGCCCCAGGTGTAATGAGCCGGTGGTACGCTGTTCCACAACCTGTTCAATTGCTTTACCCTTATTTACTGCTTTTTCCAGTGGCTTATGCATGAATGGGAAAAGATTCTCATATCTAATTTCCACACCCTTCACGCGCCCCTGGTGAACTGCGCCGATGGTACACTGTTCCACCTCCTATTCAATTACTTTACCCTTATTTGCTGCTTTTTTTCGGTGGCTTATGCATGAGTCGGGAAAGATTCTTATCTCTAATTTCCACACCCTTCACGCGCCCCTAGTGCAATGCGTCGGTGGTACACTGTTCCACCTCATGTTCAATTGCTCTTCCGATCTATTTACTGCTTTTTCTCGTGGCCTATGCATGAATGGGGAAATATTCTCATCTCTAATTTCCACACCCTTCACGCGTCCCTGGTGCAATGCGCAGATGGTACACTCTTCCACATCCTATTCAATTTCATTACCCTTATTTGCTGCTTTTTCTAGTGGCTTATGCATGAATGGGAAAAGATTCTCATATCTAATTTCCACACTCTTCAGCGCCCTTTGTCACACCGCCGCTAATATTCGATATTTTTGAATATCTTATATCGGTGAATAAATTCAATAGCGGAAGTTTCAATATAAATAGTAGGGACGGGCGTACAAAACAATCGAATTGCTTTTGCCTTAGATGGTTTAACATTCGATAAGGCTAATTACTTAAACTAATAAGTTATTTAATTTTTAAAGGATCATTTCAACTAGGTTTTTAGTAAAATGTAAAAAACTCAACCAATTATATTTATTGGTATACTTCATTGATTAATCTAGCCGAGACAAACAATTGGAAAGCTTTTAAATTGAAAAGTAAGTTTCTAATCAATACAAAGTTACACATTTATCTTGATTTGCATATCATAAGCCACAAATATATATATATATGTCTATAGTGAGGTGAGCATACTTATTAATACAAAAAGTATGAAACTCGTACATGGTTTTAACTACAAATGCATTCTTGTAGTAGCTTCAAAAACATGTTTCCACTGCATACAAAACTCTACTGCCGTTTGTAAACATGTTCCAACTCATGGCTGGCTTTCCAAAGATCATGCCTTCAATCATCTACAAAATTGTAGAAAAGAGGGAAGTGAGTAAAAAGTACTAAGTAAGTAACAAAACCCTTTGATTCGCCTTTCGTTTGAGAAATTCCTTTTTCAAGAAAACATGAAATGCACAAAACCTTTGAATGTACAAAAGGGCCCTATCACTAGTTAAACTACTACATATAGCGCGCGTAGTTATATCATTTAATATTAATTCAATCATGACCATGTACATTCAAGTGAATCCACATTCAAATCCCGGTTGACCTCTACTAGAATTTCCACATAGAGCAATACAAATACAAAGCAAATATCATACTAATTGTCACCGATCTCGGTATCATTAGATGGCTCCTAGTATAACAACGAATCAAAGTAAAGACAAGACGGATAGAGTATCAACTAGTGATTCAAATGCAATAAATTAATCTTTCTTTTTAATGTATCAAAATTCATGTTCATTTCATGGAAGATTTCAATCAAAATTCAGGCTTATCTTATCAAAATTTCATAAATACAAAAGGAGAATCAAAGTATTAATTACTCACTTCTTTAAATTGATTTTTCCAAAGATTCTTTGAGTTGTTGATAAATGCCCTCAAAACCTTCATATTCCTTAATTAAAGTTGTTCTTTGAGTTAGAATCTTCTTATATATGGAAAATGGGTCTTTTTCAAGTGTAAAACTAGGTTTTTAGTGGGTTTTTAGGGTTGTTTTCCTCCCTACCATAGTTTTGGACGAATTTTGTTAGTTTGTTGGGGTAGAGAGTGGATAGGTTGGATGTTGGGAGATCTTTGAGGACCCCTTTGGCCTATTTATAATTGTTAAGATTTAGTTATTTTTTATAAATCTTTGAGTGCCGCCAATCAGAATGCGACGAGTGGCGCGATTTGGCGCCGTATATTTCAAGAGGTGATGTGGCGAAACAAGATTCACTCATTTATTGCTCAAGACGTCCTTATACTTTGTGTTATCTTATAGTTAAGTTACTGTACTTTAATCTATGTTACTTGAGATCCGTCCACTTAATATGGTTTTACAATTATGTGGTTATATTTCAACTCATACTAATCAATAACCATATTCTTGTCTCTAGGCATCACTCGAGTAACAACCTTTCAGTTTTCTAACATAATTGATGCCCCTAATTGATTATTATTATTATTATGCATTGAAAATATTTCAAACAATTAATGACACAAGGGTATAATTTTTTCATCACAGTATCTACCTAGCTACCCCAACACAACCCCAACTTGGCTGGAAATGAAAAATTCAAGCAACAAAATTTTTCTAGATATGGTTGAGGTGACAATTAAACCCTCATTCTCTATCATTTCCAGTGGTAACGAGAGAGTTAGTTGTCTCCTCATTTTTTTAGTGAAGTTTGTCATTTTTTACCAAGTTGGGAGGGCGTGAGTAACTAGGTAGGTACGATAAGGAAGAAATTATTTCCCGAAATTATTTTCTTTTTTTATTTTTACTTTTTTTAAGTTTTTTTATTTTTATTTAAGGAATTAGGGTATAAAGGTCATTTTATAGCATTAGTGGGACTTTATGTGCCTATTTAAGAATGGTTGAGGACTCAAGGTGTTGACGAAAAAAAATAGGGACACCGTTAATATAAAGTGTAAACGTTGGGGATGATATGTGAAATTTACCATATAATAATAATAATAATAATAATAATAATAATAATAATATGATGAAAATGATAAAAAAGGGGCAATTATCACCATTAGTCTCCAATTGTTCAACTTTTATACAAATTTGTCCCATTTTTTCTCGCCTAGTAGGCCCTCCATCTTTTATATAATAGTCGAGTTTCGTCCTTTCGTTAAATTTCCGTCCATTTTTCCGTTAAACCCTCTAAAATGACGGTTTTACCCATATATTCCCAAGAGGTTGGGGACTAAAGGTGAAAAGTTACCTATATATATAAAAAGAAAATCGAAAACGAGAAATTGAAAAAAAATTATAAATAAAAATATTATTGAAAAAGAAAAAAATATAAAAATAAATTCTAATTCTATCCTACCTTGCCCACCCAACCCAGCATCTTTTTCTCCTCTGATTGCATTTCAAATTCATTTCCCACAAGAGAAAAGTCTAACGGAATTAATATTTATAAGAAAAAATATGAAATAAATACTCATTTCTATCAATTATTATGAACATGAGGTAATACCTAAATCAAAGATTTAAGAAAAAAAGTAATAAAAAATTGCATAAATTCTATAAAAAAACAAAGATTAGGTATTTTCGCGTTAATAAAAATACGATATAATTATCAAATATGTAGTGTGAATATATTTTCTTAACAGTGATCTGGTGAGGATGATAAATTACACTTTACTCTCCAAAAATGTCAAACATCAATCAATTTGTCAATTCTGAATATGTTACTCTTTATTTTATTTAAAGCTAGATTCATACCCAACTTTATTTTTAAAATATAAGGCATCAGAACCAAAAAGGCGTGTTTTGCATAGAAAAATGAGGTCCAAGAATGGGTACTGATAATATTCCATAGTGCATATAATGTGACAGGGTTGCCCGCATCCTGCATGTTCCAATATAAACAATTCATTGCGTTTGGCAAGCCCTGCTAAGTTGGATCGAAGTTTGAGGATTTACCATAGAAACTTCTTTCTGCTTCTTAGTCTGCAATCCTGCCCTTTGTAGAGCTCTTCGTTATAGGGCTCCGCTTAGTTTAGATTACTTGGAACCAACTTCAACTGAGTTGTATGTGATTCTCCTTTATTCTCTTGATGTGATTCTCCTTTATTCTCTTGCTGATTTGTGTTTTCATACCCTGAGGCATTCAACTATTTGACCTCCTAATCTATCTCTGTCCTTCCATTGTTTTGCCTAGCTAATCCCTTCCATTTCCCCTTCCCTTTGTTACCATTTGTTTGTTGTTGCATCTCTGACGTTATTATATCATGTTCATCCGTTAAAGTCTCGACCAGCATAGAGTCACCAGTATCATTGCGAATGCTTATCATTTCATCGACTGCTGTCCTCCTTATGCTCAGCCATAACAATGGTATCAGGTTTCTTAGTTGGGAACGAGTAAGAAGGGGTTTCTAACTCCTCCCCTGTTTTCGCCCTCCTCCCTTTTTCGCCCTCCTATTGGTGAATTTTGTCTTTGGAGTCCCCCATTTCTTTCTGAGTAATTCCTTCTTTTTCCGCCAACTTGGGTTGCGCACATCTATTCTCCATATTTTCGTTCCTCTGCTGATTTCATTGCGAATATGGCGCCTCACTACATTCAGTTAGCCGGCGACCTATTATCTCGCACCCATAGCAGAATTCCGGGAGTCTTTCATATCGAAACAGCGGCATTTTCTCCTCCTTGTCATCACTGATCACTATTCTCACTCCCGTCTTAAGGCGTTTTTTGACATCAACAATTACTGTCATCCTCGTCAGCGCTCCTTCAATATCTACCCTCTCAACATTCCCGACTGTAGAGCCCCACAGCTTGGCACATTCTACATTTTTAAAAGCTTTTGGGACATTTAGTATTTGGACCCAGAAAGACACAAGATGAAAATTAATTACCTCTAAATCCCCTTATCCTTCAGGGTTATAAGTTACATATAGTAATTGTTTATTGAAGCTCCACGGACCTCCATTGTACACCTTTCTGCAATCATCCGCCTTGTAAAACACAAATACAAATACAAATACATTTGCCCTTTCGGTGCTTTTGACCCTGATTTTGTTGGGAATTAAGGTGTAAAGGAAATATCCTAGATTTGTAAAGGAGTCGTAGATCCAACAACCAAGATCTAACAAAAAAACATCATCATTTGAGCAAGCCTCAACCTCCGTTTCCTATGGATTTTTGTGAAATATATTAATTTTATGAAAAGATAAGTATATAAACATTCCATTTTTATTTTTTATTTTTTTGGTTGGTGGCAACGGTAATAGGGTAGATACTAGAAATATATGGACTCTTTTTCTAGGGAGTTTGTCTGCACCGCCCCGCTCATGGTGTCATAGTCGGCATCACTAGTGGGATTTTCCGGCAAGAACGTGTAGTGATGTAAAGGAGGAGATGAGATTGGGAAGCGTGCACCGCACTTTTTTCTTTGAAAGAAACCAGGTTTTTTATTTTAATTTTTGCTTTTCTTATATTGTATTTTATTTTGGAATAAATGCAAACATTTTGTGGTGTACTTATGAATTTAAACTTTAGTATGTAGTCCGATTAAAATGTGGTGTGCCAATTAGATTTTGCAGTTGTAATATAATTGTGCTTCTTTTAATTACACCATTTTTTATTACATTTAAGATTTTTAACTTTATTTTTTATGCCATTATGCCCCCTACTACCTTCTATTATCATCATCATCATCATCATTTGAATAGTCATTACTTAGAACTTAGAGTGTGTTTAGTTACCATAGAATTTCCATGGGAAATGAGTTTTTCCGCTTAAATTCCTACTTTTGTAGTGTTTGATTGACATTTTTGGGGAAGACATTTCACATATCTTGGTCACATGACTATATTTTCCTTTAAAACAAGGAACATATTTTCCTATAGGGTGTAGGCTATTTTGTTTTCTAGGTAATTTATAATTTTCCTCGAGAATTTCACTTTCGATTAAATGCTTTACAATTTATTTTCTATAGAATTCAACTGAGAAGAAAATAAATTCTTTCCAAGTAAACTTCATACTTGTAATTAAATGCATCCTTACTGTTTTCAATAATGAGTTTTCATTCGAAATTTTTTTTTAGTGTACTATAAGTAGTTTTTCTATGGAACCAAATAGATTTTCAAACAGAGCTCCAATGCTCCATAAGATAGAACCAACTACCAATCATAAATAGACAAATTGGTAGTTGGGTTCCCATATGACTCCATAGAAAATGGGGTACTATAAGATCATAGGAGAACATTTTATATAATTATACTTTCTTTTTTTTTTTAATCTTTGTAGCCTTTTTACATTTTTAAAATAGTGTTTCTTTTAACTAGAATTTTTAGAAAGAAACCATGTGTTCTATACAATAATTACTAAAGAACAATGATAAAACTATGTTGTAAAATAGTTAATGATCTAAATGTAAAAACTTGTGAAGATAAAGGATTTGAAATTACAATTAATGTGGTGTGCTTAGTAAAAAATTTTGGTGTCAATATAGTTACCCATTGTTGATACCATCCAATTATTATTAAGAACCATGAAAACCCTAATTACTTAAGTGTAACGATTAAGATAACAATAGTACTGTATCTCTGTCTTACAACAAGATAGTCCAATTGTCTTTTTTCACCAGTCTTAAAATATAGACCACTTTTCTTTTGAAATTGTAGATAGAATATTAGTTTTATTTTATATCCCTATTTAATATGCATTGTAATAAATAAAATAGTACTCCATATATCCCGTGAAAGTAGTCCATTATTCATTTTTTTATCCATCTCAAATTATAGTTTACTTTCTTTAGTTATGTTTTAGTTTTTTTATATACCCATATTTAATATGTATTGGTATCAACTAATAATAACTAAATGAAGGAGTATATTGTTCCTTTCAAACCAAAAAAAAAAGGTATATTAGGAAAAATATTTAAATGCCACATTTCTAAGAATCTTAACTGAACTTTCCTAGTTTATGTAAAAATTGGTATGGAGGGAGTATCATTTAAAGTGGAACGTTTAGGAAATTTTCTCTTTCCAATACTACTAATTGCACTTTTTTAATATATTTATGGAAATTGGAATGAGTATATTCTTGTAAGACGGAGGTAGTTATTTATATATGTGAAAATGTGAATATTAATAGTTGAAAAATATGACCTTTGATAGTACCAAATTGTAGAGGAGTCTATCGTACCAAATTGTATAATAAAACTCGACAACGATTGACTAGTGTTAAAGGCATGCGCGGTCCCAGTTGCTTCCCATGGCATAAATTAAAGAGCATGAAATGAAATATATGGATGAAGCTAACAACTTTGTAATGTGAAAGACATTTTGGTGAGTTATTGATAAGACTATATATTGATCAGTGCCCCCACAAGGCAAAACTTTTATAGTGTGCGTCTCAAAGTTAAAACAAGTGGATCAATTGAGTCATGTGACTACGAAGAAAATTTAGGTTGCGTCTGATTAGAAATTTTTTTCTATAAAAAAAATAATATCATTTATCTTTAAAAAAAAATTTCAGAGCATAAAGTGGAGTTTTTTTTTTTAAAAAAATGAAAAAAATTAATTTCCATAGGGGAGATGGGAAAAGATTTTTTTTATGAAAAATAAAATTTAATTTCTTTTTCACCTTTCAATCAGAGTAACTATAAGAGAATGATTTTTATTTTTATATTTTTGGTGAAAAAAATTCAAAACCACAAGATTTTGTAATTGGCAACCCTATGGTCCACGAGCATGGAGACGTAGAAATATCTATAGGTACGGACGCCTCAAATTTGTGATGGGAAATTGGGGAGAAAAAGTAAGAAAATGATGGATTATTTTGCCATTAATATATGTGATTCCGAAAGAGAGAGAGAGAGAGAGAGAGAGAGCATGTGTAGGTCTGGGCAAAAAGACCGTGCCCAACCAGCTCGAACAAGAATCAAACTGAAATCACCCGTCTTTAAAAAAATAGGGTTTGAGCATGAAAATAAAACTCCGCACCGTTGTGATCCATTCTTGGGTTTCAACATTAGGCCCTAAAAGAATTAAAAAGTCCGAAAAATAAGTATAAAGTTTGGGATCTCTTCTTAGAAGATAGGATCATGAGTGAGAAATGAAAATGAAAATATCTACGATGACATATATACGTTTGTGTTACTTCCTCCATGATCAAAGTACTCAAAGAACTTTTTGCTAAATGCCCATAACATGGTTTAACAGATACTTTGAATTACTTGGATCGTACTAAACATTAGGTGAAAACATAATTGACTTTAAATGGAGTAGATCAACTAGTCCCGCTTGTCAAGAAGAAAACAAAACTTGATATAAACTTCTATCTTTGCAACTTTAGATGGAAGAGTTCTTTTTTTTTTTTTAATTCTAACTGTATATAGTTCTGGCACTTTAAATGTTGTTTTTATTTATTACTACCATGTGTTTTTTTCATCTTTCAAGGCTTTTTTCTCATTCTATGATGTTTTTCGACATTTAAATGTATTTCTCCTCATATTCAGGTCTTCGAAAATTTTCTTTACAATTTTGAAAAGCCTCAAACTGTTACCAGAATCATAATTGAGATTGATACCAAATAGTCTTAGCATTTACAAGACTGAGCTCGGACCAAACCCAAAACATTCAGTCCAGTCATGATACATCCAAAACTTGAACCCGAAGCCCGAGCTACCAAGCGTACGAGCATGAGTGTGTGTGTGTGTGTTTTTTCGCCTTTCTTTTTTGTGATTTTGTTGTTTATACATTTGCTAGGTTGTAATTTTTGTTTTTCTATTTATCTTGAATAGTTAAATATCCAGTTTAACGTCAAACATAATACTTCATTATGATAGATATCTTTATCAGTTCATTTGACAACAATAAGTCAATAATAGCCAATAGATAAAAAAAAATATATATATAAATAAGTCAAAGAACTCTTGACATATTTCTTAACATATTTCATTGTCACATAAATTATCATCAATAAAAATACACTGATTGACCATTACATTTCCTGCATATATATGCCAGTTGAAAGGATCTTGCAAACCCAAAATTAATCTTCAATTTTCTTTCTAAATAATGTGATCAGAGTTCAAACTACTTGAACTACTTAATCTCAGTTAGTTGTTAGTTAGTTATCGAAGAAGCCAGTGATATCCTTTACTCGTATTATTGAAACAACTTTTTACAAAGGCTTATCTCTTGCACCCAAAAAGAAAAAGTAGAGGTCCCATTAACCATATTCGATGCATATTTCTTTTACAAGTTATTAGAGAGATTATTGGGCAATGTTAGGAATGAAGAATCTCACCAAATGCTAGCTGTTCTTAATTTTTCTCTTTTAACTAATATATATATATATATATATACACATATATTAAAATATGTAAAGTTGAAAATAGTGTTTACCAACCTTGGCCTCCTTTATGGCTGCTGGCAACATATAATTAATTTAAACATTTTTAAATTTAAAAAATGTACTTTCCAATAAGATATCTGGAAAAAAATTGTTTTATTTGGTCAAATTGGTCAGTGTTTGCGTATAAATTAGAAACTTATAATAATAGAATAAAAATGAGACCAATTGGTTAATGGACAAAAGTTCTACGATTTCTTACAGAAATTGCCTTTCTGATATTGTTCAGACAAAAAAAAAAAAACTAATAAATTGTTATGCATTGTATTTTGTTCATTCGTTGGATCTTCTGTTTTGAAATGTCAAATGTTACCATGACTCTCCAAAAAAGTGAATTAATGAAGGCTGATTATATTTACAGTATCTTTTTTATTAAATATATATCACATTTTTGTTAATGTGAATATCTTTAATCTTTATTTCTTACAATTTTTTAGTCTCAAAAACTTTTGCTATATATTTTCTCAAATCTTTGATTTAATTATCATCTCATATTCTTAATGGTTAAATATATTTAACTATCCTCTCATTAGATGCTACTTTTTTTTGTTTATTTAAAAATTTTAGGCAATTCTCACAATGAAATTTTTCACAATGAAATTTTAAAAATTAAGATATTATTTGATACAAAATGTCATGATAATAAAATGTTAACAATAACAAATGATAGAAATAAGTTAGTGATGAAAATGTAAAGATTTAAATATAAAGGATATTTAGTAATATTAAATTGTAGTGTGATTAGTAAAAAATATATTGTCAATATAACAATCTTAATGAAATGGTACCACATGATAGTTTTTTTAAGTAATAGCCAAAAACGTTGTAGGTTGTTAATTTTACATCTATGAATATATAAGAGAGAGAGAGAGAGAGAGAGAGAGAGAGAGAGAGAGAGAGAGAGCTTAGTTAATTTCTATTGGGGTAAATTGTAAAAAAGTTTCCAACCTCTGCATTTATTTTGCACTTTCTTCTCTGACCTTTAGATCTGGACAAATAGGTCCTCAACCTTTGCATTCATTCAAACTCTCATCCAAATACATATATTTAATTATTAAAGTGCTAGCGTTTGTTTGCCAGCTATTTAAATTGAATACTATTATGATGGAAATTAAATTTCAAATCCAGAAGATTGACATATGTACAAGGAAGAGTGACATGTGCATAGTGAAAAATTACAAATTAAGTTTCACATTATTATTCAGTACACATTACTTTTTATGTTCTCATGTTATCTGAATTTGAAATTTAATATCAATTATAATAGTAATTAATTTAAATGGTAATTAAACAGGTCCTAACACTTCAACGATTTAATATATGTATTTGGATGAATTAGTGATATGAATACAAAGTTTGGGGGACCTATTTGTCTGGAATTAAAGGTTAAGGATAACGCTGCAAATGAATATGAAGGTTGGGGACCATTTCTGCAATTTACCCTTTCTATTGGATTAAAACCACGGACATACATCCTCAAGTTTAATCCCAACATATTTTTGGTTTTTCAATTTTAACCAAAACTCATATAAAGTATTGCATATCTCAAGCATTTCGATCAAAAATTGTGATCTAAACTGTTAAATTAAAACTGAAAGGGTTCTAAGCATAATTATACCTTGCGTTTGAAAATAACAAGTTAAAAGCAATATAGTCAAATTTTGTAGTAATCTCAAACACTTGATTTATGCGTATTAGCCTTGAGAGTGTGTTTCTTACTACTAGCAAGATAATAATGATAACACTTTGCATCCCTAGTCAGGGTAAAACCTGTTTAACTAGTCAAGTAACATGCTTTCAAAGTATAAAATGTATAGTTGAGAAAGATAACGCAATCAAATGATATTATTGAAAAGAGCACGCATGGATAGATACGTAGACAAAAACTATGACAAAATGGGTTTTAAGTTTCCTTATTAACCCTACACAATTTAAGGAGATCTAAAGTCATTTTAAGGGTAATGAGGTAATTTAAACTCCTTTTTGTTATAATTTTTTCACATGTGTGTTCAAATAGATTAATTCTATTAAAAAGAGTTATCACCTCTGTTTCATGTGAGCACATGTATACACATCACCTACAAAGTGTTTGGCAATGATCAAGATTATAATTTACGAGGTGACATCATTTTATTAGTTGTTTTGTGTAAAAATTCAACAATTGCGGCTTGACTTTCACTTTTTGACTTTTTGAAAAAAATGAAACTAATAAAATGATGCGTGACAGATTATAATGACAGAATTGCCAAACACATTGCTAACGTTGCTGATGATCTCGTGTGACAATTTATGAATTAATAATTTGATATGTAAACCGTTGCTAAACATATTTTGTACAATGTTAAAAGAGAAAATGGAAAAATGAAAAGAGAAGAAAAAAAACATTTGCTGACAATCACTGACACTAATTAGACCTTGGTTTCTTCTTCCCACCGTAGGCTTGCTGGCAAATCGAAGCGGGTTTCTGTGATTTCAAGCAAAGTTGCGAAGAAGTCGGGCAACCCCGCAAGCAGTTATCTCCCAGACTGCCGGATAAGGACGTCCCGCCGGAGATAAGTCCCGTCGGCGGCCAACCATTCAAGAAATTTCCATCAAGAAACAGCCTCTGTAAGGAAGTACCCTTCTTGCTGTACTCCCACGGGATTCGTCCCCGGAATCTGTTGTAACTCAATGACAGTGATCGGAGCATGGGGTAGTCGGCGAAATTCGCTGGAAGATATCCTCCGATTCTGTTAAAGTTCAAATCAACGGCGACGAGTTGGCTGTTAACGTTCAGGGGCTTTGGGACCCCGATTCCTGTAAAGCTGTTGTTAGAGAGATTGATTTGCTGCACCGACGGCAAGAGGAAAAACCAAGGTTCAATTGTTCCGGCGAACGAGTTCTCGCTAAGTTCGACCACCATTAACTGATTGAGTCCCTCGAGTGACGACTTAGAGAGAGGCCCAGATAGAGAATTTGCCTTTATAGCAAGTTCATTAAGGTTCGGCGGGAGTTTGGGGAGGAACCCACTGAGTCTGTTGTAACTCAGGTCGAGTCTCGTCAGGCCGGCGAGCGAGTTGAGAGAATCCGGCAACAGCCCAGAAAGTGAATTACGCGAAAGATCAAGAGTGCGTAAAGATTTAAGCGTGGTTAGAGACTTAGGGACCGAGCCAGAAAACGAGTTGACTCGGAGGATCAAGTGTTGCAGATTGGTTAAATAGGAAAGAGTCGAAGGGATGGGACCGTAAAAACTGTTCTCCGCAAGGTCGAGGGTGATGAGCTGAGTTAACCGGGAAACGAGTGGAGTGAGTGAGCCGCTGTATCCTTGCGAGTCGAGGGTGATTTGGGTTACTCGGTTGCCAAGGCAGGTGACGCCACAGATGAAATGGGTGACGCGAGGCTCGGCGCATGGATCGGAGGAGAAATCCCAGGTGGCGAGGCAGGAATTGGGAGGGATGGAAGTGGATTTGATAGCGGACTTAAAGGCTCGGAGGGCATTGATATCGGAGGGATGTGTAAGAGAGCGGACGGTAACCAGAGAGGATACGAAGAAAAGGAAGAAGATGAACTGGTTAGAGTTTGACATGCTGATGAAAACTTGAACCCAAAACCTAATTAAACGAATTTACTGGTTGATATTATAGCTTCAAGGGTTATTTATTTGTGTAGACAAGGGAGAGAGAGAGGGGGGAAGTTGAGATTCGGGGTGAACAAGGTTTCTTTATTTAGAGGGGAGATCAGGTTTTCAGTTAGTAGGCGTTTTTATATTGAATGACAAATAAACATGTATAAATATATTGAAGCATTCAATTATTTAATATATGTCTATTAAAAAATATCAATTAGAATGAAACTCATCTCCAGTTTAGAGAAAAAAAGTGTCATTTAATTTGCGAAGCGACTCTTAACTTGTAGCTTTTAATTGGAGGTAAGACTTCGAACTCAGAAATCGACTTATTTAACTAGAAACGAACTATTTGGAGTATGTGAACATAGACGAGTTGAAAATTTCTTAGGTGAGCTTTGGTTAGAGGGGTGTGGGGCTTTCTTCTCCAGTTGGACACAGCGATGAAGCACTAATAATTACATGAAAGAATGTTGGTTTATGTTATGTATTTGGTAGTGGTTTGTTTGCGAGTGCTTTTCTTGTCTTGGGTAAATAAGTTCATACCTTATAAATAAATTATGGTATGGGAATTATTATTTGGTTAACATTAGAGTAGCAATTCTTCTAGGGAGAGGAGTGGCAGTTCTTCTAGAGAGTACTCTTCTATATGACACCTCCTGATTGGTGGAAATTAGAAAGGCCCCTCTGATTTTCACCAATCTGGGGATGTCATGGGAGAGTATTACTCTCCCTAAGGGGAGAATACTACTCTCCCTAAAAATTTTGTTAGAGTAGTGATAGCATCATAGCATAATGAACGGCCAAAAACTTTCCATCTATCATGTAATGTGAATTTTAAATTACACCGTTTTAAAAAGATAGTCTAATATTTCATTTTTCCTCTGTCCCAAAATATTATATCGGGCTTGTATTTAATTTTTTTCTTTCCATGTTTGTCCCTATTAATTAACCACTTAAAAAACACCTAGGCACCAAACTTTAAGAGGAAAATGAACTTTGTTCATAAAATTCTAATGGACATAATTTGAGTAGTTATACTCATTTCAATATTAATCTTACTTTGGCCATTGGTATTAATTATACTTTAAAAAAATTATACTTAAGGACTAAAATGTAAAAATACATATAAAATTAAATATTCCAACTACATTACCTATCAATTCTTAATCTGTGTGAAAATACCTACCGTTCTATCTGTATGAGACACATGGAGTATTATTTTTTACAGGATTGTTTCACTATATTGAATGAAAATATTCAAACACCAAACATACACATCTGGTAGTGTAATGACATCAAATCAAATAAATGATGTTACATAACATCAGTCATTGATGTGGTTTAATAGTTTTAAGAGAAATATAGTGATGTGTTGGCATTATGTCACATTATTATCCGGTGCTTTTACGGCACCATACGTCTCATGCTTGAGCATTCCTGCCACATTGGGTGCAAGCACAACAATAATAGACGGGAAGTGAAGCTTTCTTCATCCTATAATAAAAATACATTTTTTTTATTTTTAAATTGATTTAATAAATTTTAAAAACTGTTGCGTGATTCAATTAGAGAATCAAGGCATTCCATTCCAGATGTTAGATTTGTGAAAACTTTTGCATGATTTTACTTGTTAGGTTAAGATTGGTGTTAGGGAGCAGTACTACCCTTATTAGAGAGAGAGAGAAGAGAGAAGGAAAAAAAAAAACCCCTAGAAGTATCTAATAGAACATGTCCTAAAATTTTCATGAATTTTTTTCCTTACTATCCTTATTTATATCAACAGCTTATTATTATTATTATTATTATTATTATTATTATTATTATTATTATTATTATTATTATTATTGGAATATACTACTCCATCTGTCCCACAAAGATATTCGCTTTCTATTTTTCATATAGATTAAGACAACTAATTAATATTGTTAGAAATATACAATTTACGAATGTATTTCTTAATATGAACGTTGATTTATTCAATATTTCACCCTGTATCTTTTTTATTGTTAATTACTCTGCATAATAAATAGGGGTATTTTACAATACAAAAAACCTAAATAAAGAAAATGGAATATCATTTTTTTTTGGAACGGAGGGACTAGGGAGTAATAAAATTGAGTCATATGTTCACACACATTAAAACGCTTCAATACTTTTTTTTTTTTAATTGTCTCCTCAAAAAAAAAAAAATTATTTGTTATTAATATTTGGTTGGCCCATGTTGGAAAGCCAATTCTAATCTAAAACATAAATTAGTTAAGGTAATTATATCTATATATATCGTGAGCCTAGCATGTATTTATTTAAAAAAAAAAAGAAACTTTCACTATTCAACTTCATTCATTCTTCCTTATTTAAAAGAAGAAAATTATTTGTTAACGGGGTGGAATT
The DNA here is from genome assembly GCA_963692815.1 of Nyctanthes arbor-tristis. NCBI lineage: Eukaryota > Viridiplantae > Streptophyta > Magnoliopsida > Lamiales > Oleaceae > Nyctanthes > Nyctanthes arbor-tristis. The sequence continues at coordinate 52,433 of CAVNYN010283283.1, read as the reverse complement.
GAATTTAGACTGGATTTTAGTATTTTTTTTTTTTAAATATAAGGAGGAGATAAGGGAAGAATAGATGTGGTTTGAGCCCGCGACCATTCACCCAAACCACTTATTTTAGTGATTTTTAGTTATTAGATTGCATTGAAAAATTATGATTTGTGATGAAAAGTATGAAATTTAAAAGTTAATTAATAGATGAGTCTAAGCTAGAACATTATTATTATTTTACACTTGTCTTATAAAACGTGATTGCTAAGAATGGGATAGTGTCACTTGACAGGGGAGCTACACTTTAATCATTAAAAAAGTAATGAGGAAGTGGGAAAGAAATGATTGAAGATTTGAGAATGGGGAATTGTTTCAGGATTGGAGTATACAAAGTGGTGGTCCTAAATGATTTTATCGAACATCATTTTAAATATTTGCACCTAACGAAACACTTATGACTTCAATTTTTCGTGTAGATATGATTGTGCCAAGTGTTTTGATACGATAACATCTATATCCATATTGTAGTAATTTAAAGCCAAGAAACTTCTTAATTCAAACAATCAAACTCAAAGCAAAAAAAGTGCAGAAATTAAAATGAGAGATGGCAACTATAAAACTTCGAAGAAAAACACAGCAACATGTTTTGGGCAAAAACCCTCTCAATGCCTCAGTGACTCTTAACTTCTACTGTACTAGGTTGAGCGATCTATAGAATTTACAGATTGACGCTCCATTCCATTATAAGAAATCAGATCAAAGATTTTACAAGAGATCGATCAAGAATCGGTCGGTCTTCTCTCAAACAACACCTAACTAGTAATCTCATAAAGAAAATACCATGTGCCCTTAAATCCTTTATCTACACTGCCCAAATATGTTAAATCTTACAAATTTCACAAAGAAAGATGAAAAGAATTATGACAGATGAGAGGTGAAACATCATTAATTAAGAATTCTACCCCTTCCCGATTTTATTACCTGCAACACAAACAAGCAAAAAATGATTAAAGTAGAACACTTCACAGACATTAAAGTAGATACATTCATAGAATAACTCAAATAGATAATAGTACAACAGGAAAAAAATCCTAAACTACCATATTGTTCGATGCATACGTAACAACCACAAACAACCTTTGAATCTACTAATTGAAAGAATGTTAGTTCCAAGATTAGCTGGGTTGTTTAGAGTAGAAACTTTATCCAATTTCACCTTACCAGTTTCAATTAGATCTCTAATGAAATGATATTTCACATCATCATGTTTAGACCTATTATGAAACATTAGATTTCTACTCAAATAAATGACACTTTGGTTATCAGTATGAAGAGTAAAAGAGTCATCAATGTAACCTAACTCATGCATTAAACCTTTTAACAAAAGCCCTTCTTTTAATGCATCAGAAACAACAATATACTCAGCTTCTGTAGTAGATAAAGCAATCAATTTTAGAAGCTGAGATTTCCAACTTACACAAGAATTACCAACCATAAAGATATAAGAAGATGTTGATCTTTTATCTAAATCACCTGCAAAATCAAAATACTAGAAACCTCTAAGACAAATATTACCTTTGACTTTGCTGAATTTAGAACCAAGATCCTGTGTATTTTGAGATATCTCAACAAAACTTTCATAGCTTTCCAATAAAGCTCACCACGGTTAGACATGTATTTGCTTAGAATGCTAATAGAATATGCTAAATATGGTCGGGCGCTTACCATTAAATACATGCTAGATCCTATAGCATTAGCATAACAAATTTTTGCCATTCTATTAAATTCTTCTTAAGTTTTATGAGAATGTCCAGCAGATAGTTTATAATGGGGAGCAAGAGTTAAAGTATTAACTTTTGCATTTGAGAGATTAAATCTTTCCAGAATTTTCAGCACATAAGCAGATTGATTCAAATACAAAACATCACAATTTCTATCCGTGATAATGTTCATCCCTAATATTCTTTTGGCTGGACCCAGATATTTCATATCAAATTGAACCATTAAATCATTTTTCAGCTTTTGAATATCCTTTATGTTATGACTTGCAATGAGCATATCTTATGACTTGCAATGAGCATATCATCGACATAAAGAATGAGATATATCGAATTCCAAGGACTAGAGCCCTTAAAGAATAAGCAGGGATCATAACTACTCTTAGAGAATCCCAAAACTTTGATATAAGATTCAAATTTCTTATACCATTGCCTTGGTGCCTGTTTAAGGCCATAAAGGGAATTTTTTTTTTCCCAAAAAACATACTTTGTGATGATCTAATTTCACCTCAAACCCATTTGGTTGCTCCATATAAATTATCTCATCTAAGTCCCTGTATAAGAAGGCTGTCTTAACATCTAGCTGTTCTAGTTCCCAATTGAACTGAGCAACTAAGGCTGGATGAACTCTAATGTAAGTGTATTTCACTACAGGAGAGAATACTTCATTATAATCCACCCCTTCCTTTTGAGAGAACTCTTTAGCCACAAGCCTAGCCTGATATCTCGAACCTTCACTACCTGATTCTCTCTTACAGCCAACTATCCTTTGGTTTTATAGACTATCTACTAGAACCCAAGTCTCACTCTTGTGAAGAGAATTACTCGTCAACCCCAAAATGGAAAGATTCAGGAAAAGCCGATTGGCGGCATCAGACTATTCAGTGACAGCTTTTGATGAAGCGAAAAAAGCCTATTTATTGATAGGTCAGGCCTTCAGAAAGACTTGTGCCATCTTAATCTTCTAGTTTGCCGCTTGCGGCATGGCATAAGACTCCACTCTAACAGTATAAAATTAAGCGACAGCATCTTCTTCAGTGATAGCATCCGATCCGGGTTTAGCAACCGTTATTTGACCGACTTGCTTTTTTTAAGCATCCTTTTATTTTTTTAAATAAAGAAAGGAATTCAATACCAGTGCCACTTTCTTCCTATTCGAGGATCCCTGTTCTATTCTCTAGGCCAAGATTGCCTTTTCTTTTCCAGGAGAAGCGCCGCACAAAGTCATCATTGTTATATCTAGTTGAAGGTCTAGGGTCTTTTCTCTCTCTATCCCTGGCTAGTTGGTAATCTTGAAGAGGGTTAGGAGGATCATTATCATTATTATTAGACTGACCATTTTCCTCAACATGTTCAGAATCAGAATTATGCTCCACCTGAATCTGGTCCTCATTAATGGTGGTCTCATCACCAAGATCAGCCAACTCCTGAATCAGAACCTGTTTGGTTTTAGTCTGATTAGGACTGTTTTTATTGGGTAAAAGGCAAGGCATGACATCCTCTTTATATACTACATCTCTACTAATAACCACTTTGAACCTTATGACTCCTTAATCCACAATCTATACCCTTTCACCCTTTTTTTATATCCGAAAAACACACACTTGAGAGATCTTGCCTCAAGTTTACCCTTATTTTAATGTACCTAAGCTGCATACCCAAAAACTCTCAATATGGAATAATTGGGAAGGTTACCAGTATAAAGAAATTCAGGTATTTGGTAATCACTGGCTCTAGATGGACTTCTATTAATGAGGAATGTAGCAGTTTTCGTTGCTTCTCCCCAAAATACTTTAGGCATACCAAAACCGAGAAGCATGCACATAACTTTATTCAGTAAAGTCAGATCTCATTCTCTCAGCCAAGCCATTTTGTTGTGGGGTACAAGCCACAGTTCTGTGCCTCACAATTCCTGAAGCTTTACGAAGTGTATCAAATTCTGTATTACAAAATTCAAGTCTATTGTCTGTTCTCAAGTATTTAATTTTCTTGTCAACCTGATTTTTAGATCAAAATTTTCCAAGTTTTAAAATTTTGAAAGTTATCTGATTTTGATTTTAACAAAAAAGTCCATATTTTCCTAGAAAAATCATCTAAGATTAACGAGTAGTACTTGAAACCAGAACAAGTAGGTGTAGAAGCATGGACATATTCTAAGATAGAAACAGATTTGTGTTTGCTCTTACTAAAAGGTAATCTGGTCTGTTTTCCTAGAAGACACTCCTCACAAAAATCAAGTTTATTCAGCTTGTTTTTACCCAACACTTCTTTTTCATTAAGGTGTTGAAGTGCCTTTTGCCCAATGTATGTAAGTTTGTTGTGCCATAATTTAGACATATTTTTCAACATTTTCAAAAATTGCAACAACACTGAGAGAATTAGGAACAACATTTACAAAGTATAGACCATTTCTTTTTTGTTCATACACAACCATTTCAGGATTATATTCACAAAGTATAGAATTATCTTAATATGTCTATTCTAAATGGATGTCATAATTAAGATCATCTAACACTTCCATAGAAATCAAATTTCTTTGAAGTACAGCAACATATCTCACATGTTCAAGTTTAGACACATAACCTGATTCAAGTTTCAAAGAAATAGTACCTATGCCTTTTATGTAACATATAAAATTATTAGCCATTTGAGACTTGTCCATTATTAGTAGGCTTAAAATTGATGAACCAATCCCTTATAGGTGACAAATGAAAAGTACACCCATAATCTGTCTAATCCCATTCATCTCAACAACAGTAGTAAAAACAGCATGTTGATTATTCTTCATATTTTGAAGTTCTTTCAAGTCATTAATTTTTTGAATGCAGTCTTTGATGAAGTGACCATTTTTTCCACAATAGTAACAGTTCTTATTCTTCTTGCTTTTGCGTTTCCCAGCCTCTTTGTTGTTTGCGCATCTTCCCTTATTTTTATCTTTGCCTCGTTTATTTTTCTTGTTGTTATGATAAGATGAAGATACATTAACATGATTATAAGGATTTGAATTATTCTTATGTTCAGCCAACAAAGCTTCTGGTTGATTTGTTTCCATATGTTCAGTTCTAAATTCTAAATCCTTATTCCTTAGAGAAGAGGTATAACATCCAGAGTAAGTGATTTTCTACCATATTCTAAGGCATTCTTCACATCTTCATATATATATATATATATATATATATATCATTAACAGAATTCAAAAGAGCAATGCAAAGTTGATCCTCGGAGATATTTTCTTCACAATTTTTCAAGTCTTGAGACAACTTTATCAAGATTAGTTTCTAGATCAAGGACAGAATCAAATTTAAATACAAAGAACTGTTTAAGCAAATAACATTTATCACGAATGGTTTTAGTAAGATAAAGTTCTTCCAATTTTGTCGAAATTTCCATAGTAGTAGTGGTCTCTTCTACCTTTGTTAACACAGAGTCAAAGAAGTGAAGACAGATTGAACTCCATGCAAGTTCATCTAGTTATTTCCTTCTGAAAGCACTGAATTCAGCTGGTTAAGTCTCATCAATGGTATAAGCACACTTCTGTTGAAGAAGTAATGCCATCATTTTTTGACGCCAGAGACTAAAGTCTCTTTTGCCTGACCAAGTTTCAATTTCAATTTTAGTAGTCATGAAACACAAAGCAATCACACAAAGAACAGCTAGATAAAGGTGAAATATAGACAATAAAGAACTCACAAAGGCAGCAAATATCCCTAAAAGTTTAACTCTAACTCCCTTAGATTCTAGAGTCACTAGAAATTCCCAAAGCAAAAGAAAAATAGATGTCATTTTACTAAGAATTTTAGAAAAGAAGATACAAACACAAAAAAGAAGTGTAATAGATAATACCAGATATTATGAATTTGATGAACCCCATAATATGCATAGAATTTTGTCTTGGGTTCTAGCCTCCTTGAGTTCCTCCAAAGTTGTGATACAAAGTACCCAGAAAAACACAAATGGATCAGAATAAGAAATTTTCAAAAATTGTTTTACACTATAAACAATCTCACAAGCACTTTTTAAAAATGTTTTCTTTTTCAAAAGAATAACAATGAAATTAGAAACCCTAAGGCTCTGATACCACTTTAGTAAAGCCAAGAAACTTATTAATTCAAATAATCAAACTCAAAGCAAAAAAGTGCAGAAATTAAAATGAGAGGCAGAAACTATAAAACAGGGAGAAAAACGCAGCGATGTGTTTTGGGCAAAAGCCCTCCAATGCTTCAGAGAGTCTAACTCTTATAGCACTAGGTTGAGCAATCTGTAGAATTTATAGATTACGTTCCATTCCCATTATAAGAAACCAAATCAAAGATTTTACAAGAGACCAATCAAGAATCTGCCAGTCTTCTCTCAGACAATACCTAACTAGTAATCTCACAAAGAAAATACCATGTGCATCTACACTGCCCAAATATGTTAAATCTTACAAATTTCACAAAGAAAGATGAAAAGAACTATGGCAGATGAGAGATGAAGATGAGGACGATTTAAGTTATTGAATAAGAATGAAACTGACGTATGTTTCTTTTGATAAAATAATATATATTTTTATCTGATTTGCACTCCATCTAAAGGATAGAAAGCTTCCACGTGTCAAGATCCCCTTTTGTTCTTAGGTGTATTTTGGAAACATGATTTTGCAAGCATATTTTTGTCCTTCACATATCTATATCCATATCTATTTAAAAAGAGAAGCGTGGTACATAAGATGAAATGACATAAAACCAAGGTGATAAAATTTTAGCATAGATCATATAAACATTTCACTGGCCAATTAAGGGTAATTTATTTATCTTTTCCATATGTTTTTCAAATATTAATTATTACTACTTATTTGATGCAAATTGGAAAGGAAAGATGTGGAAAGGAAGAATATATTCTAGAAGAGTTTAGAATTAGTATTTATTTATTTATTTGCTTTTATTATTATTACTTGGTTACCGAGTTACTTGTCGTTTTTTCCTTATCTAGTGTAGGGTTAGGGTTATGTCGGCCCTATAAATAGTTCACTCTTCAAAAGTATGTCTTGAATTTTCTAAGAATTTGCGAGTTCTTATCTTAACAACTTGCGATTTTTTAGAGCTTACGAGCTCATCCTTTTATTCATCATCAATTTTAGTATTAGAGCTGCGTCGTCTCATTTGACCTAATTGGTGTTACGGGCGTTTGTTGAAGTGACAGTACATTTTTTCCCCAAATCTGACCTCCAAATTAAACCCTAAATCCTTATACAATAATCACCATCTTCCACTCCCGTCAAACCCAAAAACACATACAGCCATCGTTCAATTTGCATCTTCTTCTTTGTTTAGTTTATTTCTTTCCCTTTGTTAACTAGTTAAAAAAAAAAAAAAATTTGCTGCTACTAAAAAACGCAGTAGCCCTATTATTTTTAGTAGATATATTTTAGCTATCAAAAAAAATTCTACAACTCTGCCCGAAATAGAAATAAAAAAGTTGCCATTCAAATTTAACCAAATCCACTAGAAGACCCCAAGCCCACTACACAACCCTACCTACAAAACCTATTCTAAACCCAACGGAATTAAAGGCCTCCCAGGAAAAGAAAAAAAACACCATCCCCTTCATTCAAACATCAGCGTCTTTGTTTTCTTCGCTCAAGACCTATACACCACAGCCAGACTGACCGCTACCACCAATTCTTGCTTCATGCTTCTTCATTAATTCAATCCCTACTTCTCACATCTTTTCGCCGCACATGTTTCAAAAGTTCGACTTCCGCTGCCATCGTCTCTCTTCTACTTCGTTGCCTTCTTCTTTTGGATTCGCCGCCACAAAACTACTGCTACTGCCCTGTTGTTCTGCCATTTTGCAATTCTACCGCAAATTTTGTAATTTTGCAATTCAGCAATGTTTCTACAATTCTGCCCTACTGTCCACTGCCACCTGAAATTCAGAACATGATTCGAAATTACTGTTTTTATTCCATCTTCGCTTCATCAGTTTTATTAGAGTTTTTGAAGCTCTGTTACATCTCCATAGAATAACATATTTCAATTATACCACCACCACATATTTAATGATTATTTCCTCATAAGTACATATTGCTATTTTACTGACATGAAATATATTTTTAAATGACTAGACTACTGGTCTTAACATATATCAATATACTGGATTGCACCTTTTTGTTTTGGCCAACATTCAACGTTAATAAATTTTTGATGAAAAATTAATTCATCATACTCGCAGTCATTGAACTCATTAATATTTGTTATTGTCGACAATTATTTCTTATCGATTCCATTTGATTTCCAATGTAGACATAACACTTTGAGATCTCTTTAATTTTACTAAGTTTTGGTACCCGAACCTCTTTAAGGTTTTCTAATTAGTTATATCTATATACTCTTCTAGAGTACTATGCCTTAATATGACCGTCACAAATATTTGCTCCATATTATAATCTTTGATATTTATTTTTGGAATCGACTACGTCATACTTCATCAGGCATGCCATTAATAATGAATATCTCAAATCCTCTTACAATAATTTATTATATCAATTTAAGTTGGAACTTGGAACCTTTAATTTAATATATACTATTTGTAACTATACAGTCTAAAGTGCAAGTTATCTTGCAAACATCAGGTTTGTGTTATATTATGCAAGGATTACAAACACGCATTTCATATATTTGTTACCAATTATCAATTCCTCCTCCTAATACTAAGAAGACTTAGCGAATGAAGTAACAATCAACAAATTATATTGTAACATATCATTCTCCGGGGATGAAAAATAAATGCTATGTAAAGGTTTTAAACTTGAACATATATTCTCAGCATTCAGAAATATCCATCTCAATTCTGTGATAGCACGATTATATATAAATTGTATTTATAACCTTTAGTAAATGGACACTTCTGACTGAATGTCAACTATAGAAGGTATATCATATAAATTTTATATTTAGCAAATTTATTGAGAATATTGCTACATGTGAAATGTCGATTTCAGTCAATTACAAATAATTGTTCTCATTAAATAGTATAGCAATTGACTTGAGGCATGTAATAAATTTATTTTGCTAACCATAGGCAAGAAATATCTCAACTAAATGTGATCATAATTTACTTGAGGATATAAAATTCAATAAGAAGACAAAATTATCTTTATTTGATGTCTGAAAATTTGCTCACAATTAGCCAATCTAGAAAATGATTTCACAAACTTCAAGTTATAAGTTATATCGCACGTGTGACTTCTAATAGATCCAAATAATAAGTATACTAGAATCATTTGATTCTATATTATTAAAGAATACACGTAGCAATATCATATGGACCGGGCTATACAGTGAGAAAAATCACATCCAGAAAACATCCAGAAATATGGAAAGACTAAATTACCCATCTTGTTCCACACTCCCGCAACGTCCTCCAACTAGTAGCCATGGCAGCAAAACGCCCTAACCCACTCCTCTTCCTCTCCATTTCATCACTTTCACGGCCACCCAAAACGCTGACTCTGTTTCTCTTCTCCTTATGAAGTCTGCCGCCGGCCCCTCCAGCCCTTGCAATTCCACATCCAACAATATCCTAACCATGTAGCCTCCCTCTCACATTCCACTGGCGACCCAATTTTTGGGAAGCCCATCCCTTGCACCAGCACCCCCTTTCAGCCACCTAAGATGCCGATTTCAACGAGCCATTCTTACAAACACTACCCGAGTTTTAGCAACATCTCAAACAAATTATTGACGAAAAACGGAAGTGCAGCCAACCACCAGCATTGGCAGTCTCGCCTGCTCTGTCACCAGTGGAAAAATCAACTCCCACTGGGTAAAGAAAATGCTTGGAGCCAGTGCATATGACCGTGTCCACAGCCTCCACCTTCTAGAAGTCCTAATTGGTTCTCCGGTGTAAATCTCGACTATGTGCTCGCCATTGCTTCCAGCGCGGGAACAATTCTCTCATAGGTTGTCGATTCTTCCTCTTCTTATCCAAGGAGTTAAAAAGACCGATTAGGATACGGGTGGGGAGAGAGAGAGTCTCCTAAACTACGCTGAGAAAGATGGGAGTCTGGGTGTCAAATAAAGCCATCAGAATTTGGCAAACTACGCTGAGAAAGGTGGGAGTCTGGGTGTCAAATAGAGCCATCAGAATTTGGCAGTGGGCGAGAGAGGCGCCCCCGGGGGGCGGGAGGCCTTTGTGGTGCCACGTCTTTCGTAATTGTTTTTCTAGGTGGAGGTTTTCTGTACAATCAGCATTTTCCATATCATTTTTCAAGAGTAATAAATCATTAATTCAATTTATATTCATATAAATCTACTCTTCTAGTGTAATATCAATATAGTTAAACTATCACTTCTTCAAAATTAATAGTCTAATATTCTTCAAAATCATTTAAACTGTAAGAAAAAGAATCATTGAAATATTAAACATAATAATTTAACACTTTGATGGTATGTAATATTTAACTGGAATATTAATGTATTGTATATTTGTTTATGGAAACACAATAATAAATCTTACATATTTTGCTCTTCAAGAGTACAAAAAATTCAACAAAAATATTATATTTTTGTGGTATTTCTTTAAAAAATCTAATAGATAACACATTCAATGACTCTTCTAGAGTGTAATATGAGATATAATTGTGAATCTTCCTATAATAAAATATTGTTTTACATCATAATAATCTTCCAAATTATTAATGAATTTGAGACATTTTTCTTTCTTTAGGAAATCACAATAATAGGAACAAAATTATACTTATTTAAGATATACAACAAAATGCAATGTAATAATGTTCAAGATTATTACTAGAATTTTAAAGGTAGTTATACTTAAAAAAATACAATCAATAATATTTTATTTTCTAATATATTAGGCTTTTTAAGAGTAAATATATTTTGTCTGTAACAATTTGGATCATTGATAGATTTCAAAAATCATAATTTTTCAAGAAAACACGAAAAATATAAATTGATAATTTATTAATAAACTAAACAATCATATATTATATATTAATTAAAATATAATAATTTAGATACCCCAATAACTAATTATCCAAAATAAGGATAATCAATGATAAGGTAAGAGCATATGAATTTCCTTTTATATGATGAATAAATTCACTCATTTGCTCTATTTGTGTATGTGATATGTGACAATAAAAAAAAACTAAGCAGATAAAACTTATATAAGATCCAAAGCCAAGAAACATCTTATATCCATAATTCACTTGGAAAAACCGTTATGCAGTTTAGATTTAATGAAATCTTCTAGATTTAATAAAAGATATTCAACAGTAACTCTCAAGATTTACTAGATATAATTTATACAAAATTTGCTCTTCAGGAATATACTCAACCTAAATTGTTGCAACTTTCTCATATAGCAATGAGTTCTAATATTATATTTAAATTTGAATAGATATTTGCTCTTCATGAGGAATACATTTCATGCTAAATTATTTAGATTGCTACTACTATTGGAGTAGTTCAATATTCTTCTAGAATATTAAAATTTTGTTTTTCTGGAACAAATATATTATCTCATAATACTAGTGCTAATGTGATTCTTCCAAGAATAATCAATAAATTGTTTCACTAAATTTAAATCATACAACGAAGGGCTCTTCAGGAGCAATATCAACTTTTTTTTTTTTGAAAGAAATATCAACTTTTCATTGTTAATTAGTTTTTATTTAAAATATTGTTACTTCCAAAACAGTAACTAAAATTCTTCAGAAATATTTAGTATAGATAACTTATATTGTTCTCCAAGAATAAGTAATATTTAACTGAAATATATAACAATAAATTTTGCCAATTTAAGTATAACAACGTATTAGCTCAATTATAACAATTAATATGTACAGTAAATATATATCCAATATAAATGATATGATGGAACATAAATAACAATCATAATAATGAAAAATAAAAATAAAAAATATGATTTTTCAAGATCAAATAATAATATATTCTCCGAGAATAAATATTGTGGTTTCTTCAAGAAATCACAATTAATAATAAATCTCATAATTTCGAGAACAAACTATGTTATACTAGAATACACTTTTAACAAGAGATGAGTTGTGCTTCTTCGAGAACACAATGAAACATTATATATCAATAATATCCAAGAATATCTATAAAGATAGAATTTATGTTTCTTTAGAAAATCATAAATATTTACACATCTTAAGACTGTCATAGAGCCAGTCATATTCTTCTAGAATATTTAATTGGATATAATTTTAATTCTTCAGGAATTATTATAATGCAATAATAATAATCTACAAGATTATTATTAATATAATTGAAGACCAAATTCCCACAGACACTATATTAATTATACTTTAAAGGGGTAAGTCACTTGTGAAAATCTAAGATTACATCCAATAAAAAAATGTAACAATTGCAACATATGGATGTATAATAGTATATCATATTGTTTCTAGAATGACAAAGAAGGATAAAAATTATATAATAAATAGTGTTTATCATATCTACATTCATTACGTGATTGTCCGTCACAATTATTCCAAGAAAGAAATGAATCAAGAGAGAATTCATGATATGTTTCATATGGTAAAACAAAAGAGTAATTGTCAACATAACATAAAGAATTGGATGCTAAAAACTTATTGAAATTGAATATTAGCAAATCTAAGATAAAAAAAATATTGCGATCTAATTGCATAAATCACTTCTAATCAAAAATCGAGAAACATGTGTAGCATCATCTATCTCAATAAATCAACAATTTTCTTGAAAAATCTATAATAATTATAAAATTTGGAAAGAATCTTGTCATTAAATTGGTAGGCCGTTTTATGAACATCTTAGAAATATCTTTCTATTAAATTAATAGATTATTTCATGTTCCAAATTGGAATCAATCTCACCATTAAATTGGATGAAGATCCCAATAAGATGATATGAAAACATTCAAATTAAAATAAATAAAAATGCCACCCGCACTATTTTATCAATGGTTGTTGAATTACTTATATCGGTTAACAAATTCAAGTGCGGAAGCTTTCATTTAAATCGTTGCCTTCATCAAAATATTGGGGACGAGACGTGCAAAACAAATAATTCGTACTTGTTTTTAGATGGTTTAGAAAGTAAATTCATTCAAATGATTTCTAAAAGTCTTATATCATATTATATACTTTTATGAACTCTTCTTTTAATTAGGAAATCCAAAACAACTTGGTCAATTACCGAATTTCTTTTCAAAGTTATAAACACTTGCAAACCTTTCTCATCATCAACATCCACAAGTACAGCCGATTGTCTCAATTTATTTTTGTCATGCACGATCTCTTAATATTAATATAATTAAATCTACACAAGATGTAAAGAACACACAACACAATATGATCACAAGTAAAATTTATTGCTTAACCCACCAAATTAAGGGATTGAAAGGCTTTTACATGGAAACCTGGCCTTCCAAGCATCACACATTCATCTTATTTTTTCATATATACATATATATATATATATATGAATATATATATATATATCATTTGTATCTATGCTTACTTTTTAATACATGTTTCATTCTTCTATGCTTATACATGTTAACAGGTATCCATATATTTTTCTTTAGTTAGTCTCTTTCTCGTTTCTTTCTTATGCCACTCTAAGAGAAAGAATATGATGGTTCGTCATAAATCTATCACACACAAAGGAGATCATACATTACTTATCGGCACAAAATATATTGAGCTCCAAAGTTTGGTTTCCCACTACATGCCAACCTATACTTCCATCCGCGAGCATGCTCCAACTTATGGCTTGTTTTCAAATATCATGCCTTCAGTCATCGTCAACATTGTAGAAAAGGGAGTGAGCACAAAATACTCGGTGAGTAACAAAATCTTTTGATTCATCTTCTGTTTGAGAAATTTCTTTTCAAGACAGGTTCAAGAAAATTATAGAGTGCACAAAACCTTTGGATGCACAAGAGGGCCCTATCACTAGTTAAATTACTACGCGAAGCGCGCAATCATATCATTCAATATCAATTCAATTATGGACATGTATATTCAAATTGATCCACATTCAAATCCCAGTTGACCCCTACCGGAATTTCCATATAGAGTAATACAAATACAAAACAAATACCATACTAATCATCACCCATCTCAGTATCATTAAATGGTTCCTAGTATGGCAACAAAACAAAGCAAAGCAAAGACAAGACAGGTAAAACATTAACTAGTGGTCCAAATGCAATAAATCAATTTCTTCTTTTTCACAGTAACAATGCATCAAGATTCATGTTTATCTCGTAGAAACTTCAATCAAAATACATGGTTCTCTTATCAAAACTTCAATCAAAATACATGTTCATCTTATGAAATCTTCCTGAATGCTAGAAAGGGAATCAAAATATTAGTTACTCACCTCTTGATTTCACATGGATTGCTTTGAACAATTCTAAGTGGAAAAGTACATTCAAAACCTTGATATTCCTCAATCAAAATGATGTTTTTAAGTTGGATTCTTCCTTTATATGAAAAGGGGACTTTTTCAAGTGAAAGGAGGATGTTTTGGTAAGCAAGACAAATGGCCTTAGATAGTTTTGAAAGTAGCCAATAGGAATGAGGGCAAAGATCTTTTCTTGGGATTGACCAATAAAATTGAGTCAAATTGGAAATTTAATAGCCTCTTTGTCAATAAGACATGCCAAGTGTTCCTTAGTTTTTTTCCTCATGTGAATATTTCCTAAGTGTCCAAGTGTCTCCTTATGAATCATTTATTTATTGTCTATGGAGACCCCATATTTAATGTGATCCTACAATTAGATTATTATGTTTTTGGGTCATACTAATCGAATACTACACTTTCATTTTAGGCATCATTTGAGTAATGATATTTTATTCATATGACACAGTTGATGTAATTTGAATTGTTATTCACTCATTGTCAACCATATGACATAGCCGATGCAAACTCAATTATTTATTCACTCCTTGTCAAAGTAATAATCCTATTGCCAATAATCACTTTCTTGACATTCATTTGAGTAAAGGTCATTTAACCTTATAATATAGTTAATACAAATTCAAGTAATTTCTCCATCATTATCAAAATAGCTACTACATTGCTTAGTTTGTTATTAAAATTTTGCGAAATGTTACAAAAAAAATTAAATCGTCTTATATGCCAAAAAGAAAATTCAACCCCTTGGCACCCGACTTTTTGAAGAAAAATCATATTAATTATGATTTCATTCACGAGTCATTGAAAAAAAAACATAATGCAAAATAATTAAAGAGCAGATCGTGCTGATAATGTGTTATAAACTAGAACGAAAAATATAGAAAAATAGAGAGGAAACATAGAGCAAACTCAAAAATTCTGTGTATTATTATGAGAACCAAAGAGCTCTATTTATAGGTACAACTTTAAGATTTTGAGGGTACATTAGTCATTCACAATATGATTAAATATTTTACCATATTTTGTTTATTTTCTCTTTTTATTTAGCTAAACAACTCAAGCTAGAAATGTTATGGTTACATTTAAACGTTTCATTGTCATTTTTGTTTTATTTTTTGACTTTGATCAAAATAACAATCCGTTTTGTTTTAAAATATTTTTAAATTAAAAGATTTAGTAGCACACAAATAAGCACTTGTTAATACATTCATCATCGATGCGGTGCACAATACATGTCCAGTAGACGTCATAATTTTTAAAATTGTACGACACATCACATCTACTGTGGATACGTTACTTCAGGGATATATAAAATTAACGAATAAGCGATTATGAATGAAACCAGCCGCTAATATTTGAAAATTTTCACTCAAAACGGTTCAATCTCACGTCTATCCTTTCATGCCACCAATTCAAATAACACCACGCCTATGAGCATCTAAGACATGTCAAGTTACTATGAATGCGATCTGGTAGTAGTAGTAACCTTTTATGTTTAGGAGAACACTGACAATCTTTACAAGAATGCAAAATTTGGTCAAACAAATAACATCGACATATTTTGTGGGCCCCGTGTGTACCAGACAAATCTCCACCAATCATCCTCATAAAATTTCTATTTCAGATAGATCGCTAATAAAGGCTAGGAATTTGATAGATACACTGAACCATCAGTCACTTACTCCCCACCCCTTTCTACATCCACTAATGAAAAAGTTGAAAAGATAAAGCGGTCAGAACCGTAACTTCAAAAATAGGAATAAGATTGTGATACATGCAGAATAACCAGATATACTGCTGATTAATAGCTTTTATTGTTCGAAGTATCCAGCAAGCTCGTCTCAGTATGGAGGAGGATACGTTGGACGAGGGGGAGGAGGATAAGAACCTGGTTGAAAGCAATTTCACATAGTTAGTTTCAATGCCAGGGGAGATTTGAAAGACGTGAATTAAGAAATTGAAAGATAGCTATGAAATTGTACATTTGAAAATTTGCCAGTTCACCAAAGGTTCTTCCCCTTGGAACAATAGGGGCATTACCAAACTTGTTGAAGAACAAACCATAAATAAAATATATCTTTTTTTTTATTAAAGGTTGAATCAATCAACACAAGAACTAGACCAAAAGTATGATCCATTTTAGGAAAACCATGCAAACTACCGATAAAAAGAGGCAAATGGAAAGATTTTCATTAAATTTCTGGACAGAACGAACCTGGAGGATAATAGTGTGGGTCGTGTGGCGGCGGAGGATAGGCTGGTGGAGGATATGTTGAAGGTGGTGCATAAGGTGAAGGATGAGCAGCTTGCTGAGGGGTATAATATGGTGGTGGTGGGTACCCTGCTGAATTGGGAGGAGGGTGTGACGAATAAGGATCTATCACTGGGTAATTTGCTGTTGATTGACTGTAAGAAGATACAAATGGAGGTGTTGGAAACTGAGGGACTTGATGTACATGTCCACCGACAACAGGCGGAGCTGAGGGAGCATAGCTCGTTGCTGGCTTCTGAACAAGAAAAAAATAGAACGCTTGTGAACTTCAGATGCAGTACCTATTGGGAAACTCTGATAATCTGAATTCCTTCAGAAATCTAGTAGTAAAAGAAGAAATCTAGCTTACATTTGCATCATAGTGCATTATTAGTCGTACTTCTCCCGCATGCCTATAAAGGAAGTAAATTCATTAGCAGCAGCAAAAGCTTCTTACTAAGAAAAATAATCAGTTGTCAAATTTACAAACTAAGTGTTGTATTAGGGTGTTAGTAGACACCAAAGGCACACACCCTAAGTTCACATGATAACACCACAGTTCATTACTGTATGTAAATTCAGGTGCAAGATACACATCAGTACTCCAGTGCATTTCTCTGTAAGGGGCATTTTATCCTCATTATAATGAGATGAGTGGTGGAGATTTATTAAGGACTTGAAATGCGTGGTTGTAACTGATTAGATGTCAAATCGGGAAGATAAAAAACTATCAATGCAAGTGATGTTCAGGCTTTCTTTTTTTTTTTTTTTTTCTTTTTTTGCCTCCCCTGGACATTCATCCCGGACCAGCAGCAAGTGCTGCATGTGGTAAGGCATTATTGCTGGTAAAAATTTCTCTCGTGCACACGTGACTGAAACTGGGGAAGAACAGGTAGCTGGCAGACCATCCTATCGACCCAAGATTATGTGTGCGCATGAACTGCTAGCAGATCATCCTATCAATCCCAGCGAAGTTAAAAAAGAATTCAATGGTAGGATCAGTAGTTGAACAATAATTCTTTCCCTTGAATACGCAAATCTCCAGTGACATTATCTTCCCAAAAAAATTTATAAATCTCCAATGACATAATGTTCTTGAATTTTCATTCAAAATACAGAGACCGAATCACATAGTGACCAGAAAGTTAAGCTCTAAATCTGCGCAAGCCACTAATCAGGTACTAACTATTAACAGATCTACTTTGATGAAGATGTTCTGGCAGAGCTGGTTATTTCTATTTTGTTTGTATGGTAAAATAGAAAAAGCTAATTATCAAGAAAGATTTAAGATTATGATAGTACTTACAACCTTGAGGATAAAGATTATATCTAGGAATGAGGATAAAATAACATAACCAATATTAGTATAAGCTGAAATCTTGAAACAACTACATGATATTATTATCTCAAGAAACAGCAAAAGTCCATCTTCCAAACTATAAGCAATCATGTCTGTTAATGCGATTAATAATGATGTTCTCTGTAGTAGAAGATCACCTGCCAGTTTTAGTTTGAAGTGGCCAAGAGCTATCATCGAAGCCACTGGTTAAAACTTTCTGCAATTGAACCCTACATACACCAAATTCAAGGTCAATTATCGGAAAACGTCATGAAAAACTAAAACAGGAAGTCAGTTCATGAAAGAGACAGGGTTTACTTTCCGCTTCCGATAAAATCATCATGAGTTACGGAATTGCTATTCCAAGCAACAACATTCAACTCCCGTAACCCTTCTATCAATGTAAATATGAATTTCTCCTGGAACGTAGGGTTTTTACCTCCATCTACAATACAATTCAACCAAAATAAAGAGTAAGTTTGAACTCAGTACTTGAGAAAAACAGGAACAGAACTAAAACCTCGCAATATCAAAAGACTATATAGAACACAACATCCCAGTACCTGTACACGTTCTTGTACGGGATTTTGTGCTACCGTACTCAACACAAACATAGGGATCCTGCCTTGAAATCCATTCAGTATCTTTCAATTTAGTACAACCAACCACTGTAAAATCACAAAAAAGAAGAGCCATATTAACAGTTAAGGAGAAAATCCAGGCAACATCGAGCAATAAACATATAACTCTTCTTTACGAGGACCCCAAATCAGAGTCTGAAAAGTCAATCCAGCACATCTAAGCTCAATTGGATAGTAGGATCCCATGATGAGTACTACAAACTAGCCAACTGCCAACATCTTAACCAAATCCTTTAAGCTAAAATTTCACATTGCTTATTATGATAATTATCAGTTTAAGTATGCTTTTTAAACAAAATTGACCATTAACATCAACCCAAAAACTGAATGACTCAATAGTCACAACCATGCGGAGTTTTCTTTCCTACAGCAGCTTAAAAAAGCGCTTGTCTAGTTGCCTATCTCTCTTACTGCATCCAAACATCTTTCTCCAACCATCAATCCTCTTTCCACTCTACTACTGTTCGATTCCACCGCAGAAAAGCGATGTACTAACTGCAAGTAACTGCTCAGATTAGAAATCGTAATAAATATCCATATATGCCAAGTGCAAATAAGAAAAATTAAGGGAAAAATCTGTACCCGTGACTTCAAGAACTCGACCTTGGATACCAGAAATCGACATGGAATGAATTGAAGAGTAGAAGACGAATTAGATGGAGAGAGCTTTGATTTTCAGAACTGCAACAAGAGAGAGAGAGAGAGAGAGCCTCTTTTATACAGAACAAGTCCGGGGAACTTAATTCCTAATAATCAGTGCAATAAGACAACTTGTGAGTTTTTACGAATTTTCTAAGGGGATTGACTCTGCACATTTCCATAAATTAAAACAACCGTACACGGAAATATAATTTTCCATAAATAGATCGTGGAAATATTCAAATTAAATTTTGAAAGAAAACGCGTTACGTTCAGATCAAGAAGAAAAAATCAAATTGAGAGTTTCTACTTTTTTTATATAAAAATTGGGAAATTTTGTGAAGGTTGTTAATATAGATTCAAACCCAAGAGTTTATTATCTTAGTAGATGTAAAGGGCGGTTTTGTTAACTATTTGAGTTATCATCATTAATCTTTGAGTACTTTTACATGCGCATAGAGTTTACCACAAATGTATGTGACATGTTTACTATTGATTAGTCTGATTATGGCACTTTCAGAAGGCTAGGGAACTTCCCGCTCTATATATGGTTGCATGAAGATCTACATGTCATGTATTAATGCACCCATATGACATGAGAGGTGCCACAACAGTACCTTTCAAAAGTGTTAAAAAATTTTCATATAATTGCATGAAAATTCACCTAGCGTGCTTTTTTCTTTTTCTTTTTCTTTTTTTTTGTTACGCACCATCATGAGCCCTCACACATGCCCGCCCTAGGCCTGAGTGTATGAGGTAAATCGCGAGATGTGCCTGAATTGGCCAGAGTTGAATGTTGATGTGCGTTTCCATTGACTTCCACCAAGGGCCTCTTTAAGATTCGAACTCTTGATGTCCTCCAACTATGTATTTTTCCTCCCACCTCCTTTGTCAATCCAGTTGTGCCCTGGGGGCTAGCGTGTATTTTTATTCCCACATTAAACGAGAGATGCCACTACAATATGTTTGGCAACCATTTTTAATTGGAGTAATTTATAAATGAATTTCAAATTTCAAATTTTGTATATGTGTCATTAAGTAATAATGTTACATTGAGGTAATAATTAAAATGACGTAAAAAGTTACATCACATTAAATATGTGACTTGATGGTGTGCTATCATCTGACAAAATTTTAAAATTTAAATTGGTTGATAAATGATGGGAGTTTTTAAATGGTAACTAGATGTTAGAAATTTTTTCAGTATTGATTTAACAATGATGTGATAGGCATGAAGACAAAAATTTTGCCTAATGTATTTGTGTACAAATTTTTTGTAAAAAATATGTGTATGCGTAGAAAATTTGATCGCCTAGCCCCAGCGCAGTGTAAGAACTACCCACTATGGGTAGGATGATGACGTTTAGGAGGTTTTTTTTAGAAAAAATTGGTTTTGTCACATAATTGCAGATGTCTAATTGTGAACAGTGTAGAAACTTCCCAGGTCGGTAGGTAATCATTCGTCGTATATATTGCATCACTCAACCAAATTTTGTTAAGGGCAAAAAAAAAAAAAAAAAGGACTTGCACGGTCGTTGACCAAACAGAGAAGAATCGCATACAAATTTTTCTTACACAATCTTTCTTACAAAATGATGTGATAAAGTTATTTTTCTTCACACATTACACCACTTTCTAAATTTATGACTATCATTGTCACAATATTTTATAAAAAGAATTTTGTGCAAGTAACTTCGGATTAGAAATACATACCTAAGACCATGTAAATAGAAATGATTTTAGTCAATTTCTGAAATTTTGGATAATGTAAATAGAAATACATACGTAAGTATTATAATGGATAATAATATGTTTAAAATTTTGGATTGACCCGTCTTGCGCAAGGACAAGAATGAACATTTCATTAGCAATAGATTAAATGGCGGACTACACAAGTTGATATTTTCAGTTTGAATTTTGGATTGTATCAAAGATCGCCGAACTTTCACTATATCATCTTGTACTGTACTTGTAATTTGATCACTAAACTTTAACTTAACAACAATTGGGTTACTAAACTCTGATTATCATCAATTTAATCATTGAACTTTGATTTCATTGCAATTATCACTCAGTTAATAGGATACTAGATTATTTAATGTAAGCTGATGACATATATTAAAAGTTAACAATGTCTTATTTTACGTTCACATATTAACATGACAATTAGTTGAAAATTACTTAGAATTTCTATGTTATGTTAGATGTTGAATGTTGAGATTTTTATGAATCATCATATTATTCTTCACTTTTTCCTCTTCAGTTAGATGTGTCTTTTAGGCTATTAGGTTTCTTGATTTATTGGATTTTAATCTAATGATGAAGTAACAATTTGGTGTTAATGGAGTGACTTTGTTACAACTAAACGAAAGTCAGTGATATGATTGTTGGCAATTGAAGTTAAGTGACTTAATTGCTGTTAAATTAAAGTTTAGTAATCTAATTACAAGCAATTAGAGTTCAATGATCTGTTTGCAAGTGTAGTGAAAGTTTGGTGACCCTTGTATACAACCACTACATTTCGAATACGTATGTTGACCTTTTCCTTTTCTTTTCCATTTTTTTTTAAAAAAATTAAGTACGTTGAGTTTTATATTTATCTGATTGTGAGTGACTACAACACTTGATTTAGTATCCTCTACAAATTTTGTGAGATATATATAAGTTTCATATCTAAAAGCACTCCCAGCCGTCTGGCACCAGATAGTTGATCATCGAAAATAATCTCCTCACAGCCGTCTGTATGTGGGGGACTTTTATTCCTCCCCCCCAAACATACAGATAGCCCCACCTGCATAGGAGGGAGCAATAAAAGCCCCCCACATCTGCCGTCTGTAGGCTATCCTGCTAGACGGCTAGGAGGAGATCATTTCTCATCTAATCATAGCATGAGTTTTTGCATATTATTTCTTGGAAGATGATGGGAAAGCTACATGCACAAGGTAGATGATCAAATAAATGACATAATATCATGAGTCAAATTTGTGATAGTTGACGGTAAATACTGCGATGGATTAGGACACATGTTTCTATTAAGTGTTTAGTGTGTAACTCGGCGTATTTAGGGTAGTGCTATTGTTGGTATTGGTAATGATCACTATAGTTAGATAATATTAAGTTACAAGTCTGCTTAAATGTATTTTTTCCCTATATTTTACTTAACTTATCATTTAGAGTAACGCTATTTGAATATACATGTAGACAAAATTATAACAAAATAGAGTTTAAATTACCTGATTAACCATGCACAATTCAAAGGGGTTTCAAAGTCATTTTAAAGGTAATGAGATAATTTTGATCTCTTTTTACTATAACTTTTGTTTACGTGTGTATTTAAATATATTAATTTTATCCTTTATCGTTTAATATTACTAACACATAGGATAGGATAGTAATTATCATTGATAATAATAAATATCATTATTATTCTTTGTAAATTATTGCGTGGTCGTATGAGTCAGGATGGAAGGAGGCTGAAAATGTTCATTTTGGCGACTTTAGAATACGCGTGGAATTGACTATTCGGACATGGTTGGGTCTTACTCGTGTGTTTCACGTGGTCACTGGTCAGAGTCAGCAACCTGGAAATGCTACGTCGTTTCGCCTCCCATTACCGTTACAGAGGGGAACTAATTATTATTATTATTTTTTTCCGTTTTGGTTTTTGGATTAAGCTATAGAGAAGAACGTAGTACAATTAACTACTTTTACTAAATATTTTTTTAATTATTACAAGGAAATTGTAAGGAAAAGTAATTGAACCATGATGTAGGATATGGGAAATTAACATGAGACCACATGGGTCTTCGCGTACTAAATATTTTTTAAAGTACAATTATAATATGTATTTTAGTAGTACAAATGTGTATAAACATAAATCCTATTGAATCACAAAAAAAATATAAAATAAAATTATAATAAGTAAAATAAATCCATATATATAAGAGAATTAAACTTGAAATCTCTAAGCCCCAGAGTCCCAACCTAACCTCCTAACTAAATGGTCAAGTCTCATTAGCTACTTGTACTAAATACTAAAAATTTGTCTTTCAAAAATTTTTTTTTTTTGAAAGGGGGGGGGGGGCAAGGGGGTGGAGGTGGGGGTTCGCCTCAAAGTGGCAAAAGTATGAATGCAAATTTTGGATGGAATTTTAACCCATAATTTTCCTGAATTGACGTGTGAAATTGGTAAGGAGATAGTAGATACTAATTTATGGTAATAAGTTCAATAAGTCCGGGTTACGCAATTAGATGATTTCTTTGGTACCAAGGTTACCATTATTATAACGTTATATGTGATTTGACAAATTTCTTTTTCTTTTTCGTAGTGGTGACGTGGAGGAAAACTTTCTTTTTTCCTTTTTCCCTATCATATCAATTGACGGTCTCTATCTTTCGTCGTGTAGACGCGTCTTTGAAACAAAACTAGGTTGTTTAGTATTTTAAGAGTTTTCTTATAACTATTTGTAGTGTTTACAAAGAGTAGGAAATTAAGTATGGTAAAACTTGAAATATATTTTTCTTTTAATATTTGGAGTTATGGATTGATAAGAAAGTCTATATGATTGTAATCAATTTCATATTTGGTGAAAACTTTGACATTTTACTTAAAATTATCTCCAAAATATATCTTTTTATCTTATAATTAAATTCTTCCAATAATTGGCTTAAATCCCCAACAACACGATCTATTGATATACTATGAATTAACAAATCGAGGACATGTCTTCTTTACTTATTTTGGACGACTTTTAGTTTTTTTTTTTTTTTTGAGATATATGTATGCAATTCTTTTAAGAAGATTGATCAGACTCCAAAATTCACTCACGTGGCGCAATCTAAGAAAAGTAGATGACTGCCACGTGAGTGATCAGGCTCCAAAAAATGAAGCCTGATCAATCTCATTAGAAAATTTGTATATGTGTGTGTTTTTACTTTGATATATTTAAACACGATAACAAAGCGATTTTAAAAATAAGAATGCAAAAGGTTTTTTTAGAAAAAGAAAAAAGATGTTATAAAGAAAATTGAATAATGATATTTTTTTTATTTTAAGTATTTTCTAGTTCTACGAATAGAATTGAAATATATATATATATATTAAAGAAGAGTTGTGTGGCACAATTCAATTGAATTATCTAGCATTATAAGCTCAATTTTTAATCTTTCCCACCTAAACGCACAAATATGTCACAGCTGATCTCATTAACTAATTGATGCAAATCGGGCTCTTGAGTATATTGAGATCCGATTTCATAGACCTTTACCTTCCTTATTTGAACCCATCAAATTAGGGATAATTGATATGATATTTCATTTTATTCTTTTTTGTTCGTTTTTCACTTAAATAAATCGATGGTGGAAAAAATTAGTCCATCCATAACTTAGTAACTAATTAAGTAATATATTGTCCAAAACCTATCAATGCTTATCAATGGCTGCATTTTAATTATTAAAGCCGAAAACTATATCAAACCCTCCTCAAAAAGAAAAAATCTTATGTTTCATGGAGGTTTTATTATTCAAGACTAAGCATTTTTCTTGAGTCATTTGTCTTCACATATAATTGGGTAGCAGTAATTAAATAACTTCGCGGAAATTTTTACCATCTCAATAAGAGTTGAAATAGATTAAAAACCTCATCTTTGAATTAAAACCGTTTCTCATATTGATATTTGTCTCACGTGGAAATTACATAGTGCACAATGTTAATTGAAACGATTACTTATCAACATTTATTATGATGATAGGATAAATTTGGATATCCCACCTTTTAAGTTGTGCAACAATATATTAGAAAGGAAAATGAATGAATCTTGCTAAAAACAAAATTGAGAATAATTATTAATCATAAGATAAGATTAAAATTATTATGGGGATGTAAATTTGTTTTGATAGAAAATTGTTAAATATACTGATGATCATATGTATAAAGAATAAATACTTAAAACCAATTACTATATATTTGATTTTTATTTTTGTTTTTTATTTTTTGCCCTTCATGATGTGAATTTTTGTCAAAATATTGGTATAGTTACAAGCTATATTTTGATGGTTAATTGCGATATTCTATGAAATCAAAAGGAAATAAAACTAAGCACAAGAACACGTACGATGTATATACACGTGATGTTTTTATTTGTGATGTCTTTATATAATGACAAGTCTTTTATCAGATTTTTATGTCCTGTTGATGCAAATTTAATGGCAAATCATTGTTCAACTTACTATTGGTTGGATTACTACGAATTGTTCTTCCCATGAAACTTTAAATTAAGATTATGCAATAACTTCTAAAGGTGTCTATGCAACAACTTCTAGAAAAATTGTTTTCACACACATTTGTATTACTTGGCAGGTACTGGTTGAGTTTTAATATTCTCCCTTGCATCTCATTACATCCCGATTTTATAGAGATATGGTTCAAGATGGGACCTCTACTAGTGATGCACGAGATAGACCAAGTAGATAGAGAGAGCATGTGTATCTAAAACTGCCCCTTTGTGAGTCCTTCATTTTGATGTTGGGTGATTTATAAGGACATGGATGCATGTGAAATTGTTATTCATATAAAGAATTGAGTATCTAACACTTTATCTTGGATAGAGATTGTGCCTAATTTATATAGAGGAATTTAGGTGGTACACTAGAATCTGGACAATGAATAATATTAGAATTTTTAACAGAATAGTTTCAATAATTGCACATTTGGGTATCAATATTGTAGTTATACGTATATATGTATAATTCCTTTTTTATTAAAAAAAACTATCTTTATAATTTTATATATCATCCATTTTGTAACCTCCTTATTGAATTTCATTTTTAAGATTCCTTAATGGTGTCCTAATTCCTTAATTTGTAACCTCCATTTTATATTTCTAAGGTTCTAATGGTGTCCTAATTACTTACTTATGCAGTTAATGTTGAATCATTATGTTATTAATTAACTGTCTTCTATTACCACTCTTGTTCAATTCTATACGAGCTTCGTGAGCTTTCAATCATCTTGCCCAGTTTATTCGTTGACATCACGTTGTTTTTTTGTCCTCTTAGTAACAAATTTGCGAATGGTAACAATTATATTTTCTATGGTAAATATAATTCTCACAGATGTGATTCTTCTAATTACTAGGGGTGAACATGGCACGCAGTAACAAAATTATTCAAATAGTAACAATAATACTCACATATTCTCTGCGCTTACTTACAAATCTCCTATTAATAACCCGTAATCTTTTTGTCCTCTTATTAGCAAATTTATGATCGGTAACAATTATATTTTCTATGGCCGTAGTACTAACATAAGACTTGAAAGTAAGCGCAGAGAACATGTGAGTATTATTGTTATCATTTGAATAATTTATTACCACGTGATATGTTCACCTTAATAATTAAAAGAACTAGATCCATGCTACTATAAAGTATGATATATGGAGATGGGGAGGAAAAAAAGTTCCCATATTACTAAGAAAAGACTTGTAATCTAACACAATTATTAATTTATAAGATTCATCGAATAAAAATAATAAGTAGAAAATATAACTGTTACTATTTGAATTTTGTTACTAAGAGGATAAAAAGATGACGTTGTACTAATAAGAGACATGTAATTAAGCTAGGGAACACGTGAGTATTATTGTTACAATTTGGATAATTTGTTACCACGTGACATGTTCACCTTAGTAAGAAGAATAACATGTGTTACTATGATATATGCAAACGTGGATGTCAAAAAAAAAATATATATATATACATATTTTTTCTTGTTACTAAGAAGAGACTTGTAAGATTGGAGCTTCAAAATTCGTAATTGAAATTTGTTTGCAAATTGTCAAAAGTAGATAAATGTGAAGATAATTATGCCATTAATAAATTGTTATTGACGAGTGAGATATATATGCTTTTTTTTTGTTTTGTTTTAAAAAATGTTTTTTTCAATTTTCTATTTGTCTAGCATATTTTTATTAATTCTTCTACTGTAATACCCTATTTTGCAATAATATATTTGTTGTAGGTAAATATACACAAGAGATAATTAGATTAAATATTGTTAAAGAGGACGGCATTTGAATTATACGCCAAAACATATGTTTAGCATCTAATTACGGCTAAATTTGGTCAACCATCGTAAAATTACGCTCTCTCTCTGATTTGATAAAATTGTTACATGGGGTCCATCAGCCGCATGGGTCTTTGCTTTCCTCTTTCTCGGATGGCATTTTACGGGGTTAATTTATTATCTTCTGTCTTTGCATGTGCAACATTTGTTTTAAAAATAATAATAATAAAATCACTTGATTTCTTCTCTCTTCGAGTGTTATCTGAATGTAACTTTTTTGGCTTATAAGTTGTAATATTTTTAATAGAATGTGACTTCTTTTAATTTGTATATATTACAATCATGAATTTTTCTCCAAAAAAAAGTAACTTTTTGTATTTCTGTAAGTGACTTTTTTTTATGTGTCATTTTAATTAATTATTGTGACTTTTTAATTAAGTTGTATAAAATGTGACTTTTTACAATTGACTCTAAGTCCTGCATGGAGTAAATGTCAAACAATCATTATATGACTTTTAAAAATAAAAAGATACACAACACTTGATTTGTGTAAATCTAAAATTTTGATATGTATGTGACTTTTTAATAGAAAAAGTAACATGAAACGTGTCTTTTTAAAACCAACTCTATGTCACATGAGTAAAATGCCAATTAATCATTATGTGATTTTTTAAAACAAAAAGTTACACGGCATGCGACTTTTATGTTATCTATGATTTTAATCATCGTGCGACTTTTTAATAAAAAAAGTTATATGGAATGTAACTTTTAAGGAATGATTCTATGTCACATATGAAGTAAATGTTAAATAATTATAATGCGACTTTTTAAAACAAAAAGTTACACGACACATGATTTTATGTAAATCTAGATTTTAATCTCTATGTGACTCTTTAATATTGAAAAAGTTGCATAAAACGTGACTTTTTACAACTACTCTAACTCACGTATAGAGTAAATACGAAATAAATAATTATGCGATTTAACTAAAAAAAAATAGTTACAAAGCACGTGATTTTTGCGTAAATCTAAGATTTTAATATGTAAACGACTCTTTAATGAAAAAGTTACTTTGATATACAAGTGACTTAAGTTACATTTGGAGTCAAATAATTATTATGCGACACGTAATTTTTGTGTAAGTCTATGATTTCAATTTGTATGTTACTTTTAAATAAAAAAGTTATATAGAATGTGACCTTTTAGAATTAACTACGTCACGTAAAGAGTAAATATCAAATATTAATATGTGACCTTTTAAAACAAAACACGACTTGTTCAGAAAGGCCACTTTTTAATGAAAAAGTCACATTTGTTCAAAAAAAAAAAAGTCACAATTAATGAAAATTTCACGGAAAAAATTTACACAAAATTAAACAATACGCAAGTCATAAGAAATAAACAATTATTGTGTGCAAGGACGGATCCTTTTCCACCGGATTTTTACGTACTTTTTGGGATCACAATATTTTTGCCGTGTTTTTCTAAATTGTTTTTTTTATATTGGTGTATTTGTCTAATGTTCCCAATGTACAATTTGTTTCAAATGCATACCCATTTGTCTTTAGAGCCCATTTATATATTTATTTACTTTATTTGATTGCATAATGTCTTCTTTTTGTGTTCTCTTATTTAGTTGTATTTTACTTTATCAGTATAATATATCTGTGAAACACACAGTGTGAAGCATAATTTGTCTGTGAAACGCACATGTGTGAATCATAGAAGTATGTTATTGGGTTTTATTATTTTTAAAGGAAATAAAACAAGAATTAACAAAAAATTATTGGTTTAACGATACTAATAACGAGAATTTCAAATTATATCATCAAAATAGAGAATCGATTACATGTTGCTTGTAAAACGTAAGATGCATATTAATTCTATGCAAGTTGTATTTTTTAATTTCTTTGAAACACCAAGTCTGATGAACACAATTATACATTTTATATATGAAATTCTTTTAGAATTCTACGTTGCACGGGTGGAAATCTAGTTGATAATAAAAGAAAACAAATCATTTTTCTTAAAAAGAGAATCATAATACAAAATAACAAATAGCATTTAAAAGCGAAAACTGAAATGTAAAATGAATAGAACTAAATATTTTCTTCTTATTTAACAGAAAGATAAGCAATTTACGTCATCTAATTAGTCTACGCGGCGGTGAGACGTGATAAATCCAGATAGTAGAGTTACATCAATTTTGATTATTATTTGTACTGGTCAATTTCAAGGTAGAATTCGTTCATACGAGTCATCTATTTTGATTCTACATAAGAGCATTTTTAATATATAGTTATAGAATAAATTGACAATTGTCAAAAAAATACTTATTTGGTACATTAAATACTTGACATTGTCATGAAAAATATCATCTCATGACATTCTCCATGACAATGTCAAGTATTAATTTATTCAATCAAAAAATTTCTCTCTTTTTTTTTTTAAATCTTTAATAATAACTTGACAAATATACAAAGTTGACGTTGTATTGGAGAATTGTTGAATGTATTGTCAATATCCTTTAACACATATACACCTAAGACATTCTACCTTAATTTTGCATTAGAAATGCTCAAAGTGTCAAAAGCTTTGATGTGTAATAATTAAAAATGTTGTTGGATCCTTTATTGCAATTAAAATGCAAGGCATTTGAACAAAATTTGTATTGAGAATATAATCAGCCTCATAAAATAAGTAATAATAATTTTAAAAGGTGAATTATCTAGGACCAAGAGGTACTCAGCGTGGTAAAACCTTACCTTTTTCAAGGAGGTCTCAGGTTCGAGTCCCACCATCCCCTTGTAATATAAAAAAAAAAAAAAAAAAAAGAAGGTGAATTATCATTTCAGAGTCAACGAGTCCCACCATCCCCTTGTAATATAAAAAAAAAAAAAAAAGGTGAATTATCATTTCAGAGTCAACGTGCTCCAATTTTATAACCCAACTGGGGCTAGTAATTTCTCACCCATTTCCCTGCCTTTTCTTTTTCTCCTCTCTTCTGCCCTTTAATCAAACCCATCAGAATTACTAACCAAAAGAAATATAATAATATCCTACAAGACACGATGATAAAATCAAATTAATACAGCACAATTGAGTTAAAACATTCACATTTCCAAACAAGTTATCAAAAAAAAAAAAAAAATAATAATAATAATAAACATAACTCACATTAACTATGGATTCTAGCAGCCCTAGTCTAGACATCGAGATCGAGCTCGACTTGTATGAAATTGTTAATCCAGCACAAAAGGTGAATGAGAGGGAACTTAATTCCTGAATATTCACAGGTGTTATATACAGATGTGAATAAGCGCATGAACATCATGGGCTTTGATTGCCCTTAATCACTTTCATAATCCTCCTCGTCTCCAAATGCGAATATAGAGGCATCTGCTGCCATTGCCTTGAATTCACTTACCTCTCCTACTGGGTTTTCAGCAGCATCCTTCTTTGGCTCAGTGTGAACGGACCCGGCATTTCCTAGAGAGACTTTCTCAGTCTCGCGTGCCAAATCGGCAACTTGCTTAGGGCCACTACTCTTGCCAGGAAGAGAGACTGTTGTTTTGTCTGTTCCACTAGTTTCAGAAGTTGCTTTAGCTTGGCTAGTTCTTGATGACCCTGTCTCATCAGCCTCGCTGTCAGAGAACACATCATCCTTCTCTCTTTTTCTGGAGTCTTTTGAAGCCTCATCAACGGGGGTGGGCTCTGCTGTAGGGGTCCCTGAAGTCTCAACGGGTTTACTAGCAGCAGCTTCTGATAGAGGTCTTGCTAGAACAGCAGCATCGTAATCCACAAGCACGACCTCAACTTGGAATCCTGGGGATGGTAGTTTTCTCTGCGCAGAAGCCCAGAGCAAATTTATGGATCAAACCATGGCTTAACAAACACATAACCATATTTTGAAATTAGCCCTTCTAAAACAGAAATTTCGGCAGGAAGAAATACTTCTTGCATGTGAAACAAACAAAAGTTCGAGTCTTTTGAGAACTTCAGGATTTAATTTTAACTTGCTCTTTTTTTACAAATATCTTTCGTTTTCTGGCTTCAAGGATTTACCACTAATACCCAATTCCAACTATATGAAAATCTCTACACTAGGCTTGTTGGCTACCAAAAGTAAGCATATGATGCATGGGAATGTACCTTGTCAAACCCATCAAGATCACTAGTGTTCAGAACTTTGCGATTTTCAATCATTGTTGTGTTCAACCAGCTGAAAATCAAGAAAAGCGAAAGATATTACAGACCAAAAAAATAAAAGAAATAAAAAACTTATAAAATATACCAAAAATAATGTAAAAGCATGGAATCTTCATCTATTGAGTATACTCGGTACAGTAGCATGCTGTTATACCAATAGAAATCTCCTTGGCGATCATGAAAGTGGATTTTGAAATCACCAGCCAGCTCTGTCAATCCAGGCTCCCCGGGAAGAGCAAAGACCATTATCCCCTTCTTTGGTGCACTAAACCAAAACTCTTCAGGCTGCAGTAAAATCCAAATTGCCAATAAATAAATAAACTTCTTCGGGACTTAGATATCCCAAAAGATCAATGAAGTGCACAGAATCATTTAGTGATCTGATTCCCAATAGCGCAATATGGAAGTTATTTCTATAACCTGAAACAAAAACTATCCTTTTACAGTAACTAATTGATTCCAATTTCCAACCCTGTCAAGAAGCTTATAAACTTAGTATATTATTTCAACATCAGATTGACCATATACAAATATAACCTTGAAGATGTATAGATATATTAATATGTACACAACCTTGAAACACTAGTGGATAAAAATAAGGAATTGTTATTGTATAATGCCGATCACAGTTGTGCCTTTTTGGGCAAAAATTACAAACTTCTCACTCTCCAGTAATTAGTTTTCTTGTACAACTTGGCATTGTAACTTAACAAGTGCATGCACATATCAGAATTGGTAAAATTGGAAGTGTAAGCTAATGAATCAAATTGAAAGACATCAAAAATGATGAAGTTACAGCTACCAATAGAATGTATGGTAATAACTGCATTAGGAAAAGAGTCATCAGTAATCCAATACGTTATTGCTAGTCAAACAGCAAGATGGAATAGAAGTAAAAAGCCGATAAGCCCTTAGTTATATATTATGGTTATTATTTTGAGAAGAGAAGACAAGACCAATAAGTTCTTGGTCACTTGTATATGCATATATGGTGTAGATAATGTTAAAAACTGCATCTCCTGATGGCTAATGGAATAGAACACTGTCTACATATAAAATCTCAGAATGCAGCCCAATCACAATCTCAATAGCAAGTTCGGTGATTTCTATTTACAAACTATCAATGCTTTCAAAAAATTGATAGTCACGAGAAAATCACGAATTGGAGACCATGAAAGTAACGTACCACCAGATCCTTGGTTCTTGGATGCTTTTTGGTTGAAAAGAGCACTCCTGCGTAGGAGCAAAACACAGGATCAAATAAAAATGATAGCATAAGATCCACAAAGAGACATTCAGAAGTGCATACAGATAAGAATTTGAAAATCATTAGAAGAGTTAATTGAAAGTAAAGTTATTATACAATCTGAACATTCATGTTACAATACCAAACATGTCGATTAGACGAAAGAGACGAAACAAAGCGGTATGGAAATAGATGCTAACTTGAGAAAAAGAAGCAGCGGAATGGGAAATAAAGGGTATGCTTGGTTACTAATTTGTTTCAATTATGACTGGCATTAATTTTCAAAATTTGGGCAGCAATACTTACAAGTGACGTCATCTATAAAATGTGGTTCTGCATGTACAAATTTAAAAAAATAATAACAATTATAATTGAAACAAAATATACCAATGATGCAACTTACCGTTATGATTGGATACTGTAATGGAGGGTCTGATCCAGTAGGGGCACCTATGAAGACGGAAGCCTCTAAGCAAGACC
Source organism: Nyctanthes arbor-tristis (assembly GCA_963692815.1). Lineage (NCBI taxonomy): Eukaryota > Viridiplantae > Streptophyta > Magnoliopsida > Lamiales > Oleaceae > Nyctanthes > Nyctanthes arbor-tristis. Next base: position 19,375 of record CAVNYN010283283.1, on the reverse strand, counting down.
CTACAGCAATGAAACTAGATTAACTGATCCTCACTTCATCTTAAAAGCAGATTCTCACATGCTACCGAAACAAAGATGCTGATATCAAACTTATAAACAAGTATTCTCAAGATCAAATCCAGAAAAAGAGTTTTAGTGTGAATCACGGCAGAAAGTACCTTCGCCCAGGCTGGTTTTCTCCATTGAAGTATGTTAAAATACGTTCAAAGTATTTGACATACCTCTACACAAGTAGAAATAGTACTTATCAGATGAAAAAAAAAAATCTCTGGGGAAATCAGTGTTGGAAACCATGTAAACAACTACTTACAATTTGACTAGGCAGAACAAGCCCCTTGCCGTCGACACATCTTTTCTGATTGTAATAATCAATAGACTCTTCAGCTGTGGGAAAGAACTGCATGACAATAACAAGTATGTAAAACAAATATCCCCAAGACTCACCACAGAACAGTCAAGAGACAATAAATAATTAGCAAGAATGGTCCTTTTCCACAGCAATTTTAATGTGAACTGCAGTGTAACCACCATGTAGAGCATTCTCATGAAAATAAACCTCACCTTCAAGTACAGAAGAAGACTAGAAATCATCAAGCCCGTCCTTGCCATTCCAGCTTTACAGTGCACAACCACAACATTTTCAATATCTTCCTTTAACCATGAATATGCACTATGACAAAATGATATTATGAGCTGAATAGGAGGGCAATTGTGATCATCGAATGGAAAACTAGCCACCTGTCACAGGAGGAAAAGGACATCATATTAAGAGGCTACGATGTAATCTTTACATGTCTTCCTTTTGGCAACCTCAGTCTACTCAAACTTTTACATACAGAATTCCTTGGGGATAACTTCACCGAGCTCTAGAAGTTTAGTAAGTTACCAACTCTCAACGTGGACATGAAGATAAATTTCAAGTTATAACATGCTTAACATTTAGGCAATATTAGATATTGGTGTCTTATGCTCATAAATCTCACAAAGGCAGTGTAACAAGTGATTTAGAAAATATGCATGCATTGCATAACAGCATGTGAGGGATTTAAGCGAAATGAAACAGCAGAGCAGCATAAAATAATAACTTAACACATCCCAGTAGAATGTAAACCTGAACTATTCCAGTCACAGTGGAATAGCACTATTTTATTACTTCATCTCTTCCGATCTTGTACAGATTAGATAATCCCCAATTCCCCACCCAGCCACTAAAACAAAAACAACATGACAGGGGAAAGTAAATCACCATAGAATGATAGTAAGAACATTAAAATTGCAGCAAATCACCATAAATTTAATCCTTCACGTGAATAATCAAAAGAGAATATAATAAAGCAAACCTTTCCTTCAAACAGTGAAGCATCATACAATCTCTCGGAACAGAGATTGTAGACCTTATATTTCCCCTGCATTGTTAAAATCAAGTATCTGTCAGTCACATTATAATATAACAGATTATAGAATCTTGAAAACTAAACTAATCATACCATAAGGTACGTGAGTGTGCCTGAATTTATAGATGAGAAATTGGCATCGGCAAATGCAGTAATAAAGATCCTACCTGGTGATAAGTTTCAAAAAACTTAATTACTTCCTCCATATGGTTCCGATAAAATCCCTACATTCCGTTCATTTGGTCCAGATCAGCATATAATCAGAAAACATTGATCAGCATACAAATCTTAGTTTATAGAGATTTATACTGTACCTCAACGTAACCAAAGAAGCCAGAGCTCATGTCACCAGCAGGGAAGCCCATGGCAATAATATTCTCAGTGACGTATGTCATGTCTAAATCAAATCCTCCTTCCTAGAAGATTGGAGAAAAACATTAGTACTTAAGTTCTGTGAACACAAGAATATGCATCAGAAGTAATTTGCAAATCAATAAGGGCAAAAACAATTTCAAATAGAATCACACATTCCATCAACTAATCCAGGTACTCTGGAGCAAATATGAAGAAGAAAAAGGAAACTATCTAAAGGATACAGTTGCCTGAGGAAAAAATAAAAAGAAAAATAAAAATGACCTTACAAAAGCATTTCAGCTCTACTTTTGAAGGCTAAAAATGACCATAACAAACAGAAAAACTAGCATTGAAGGTCCCCGAACTTCAAATAAGTGATTGACGGTAATGGTGGGTGTATGGAAAGTAGGCAGACAGAGTTAAGTAGAAGACGACATCAGGCATGTACCAATTTTTTAAAAAAATTTTCCCCCTTTTTTTCCTTTCTTTCTTTCTTTCTTTCTTTCGGGAGGCAAGCGTTATAAAATCAAAAAGTGGAGATCTAGATGCAAAGAAAAATGTTGGTCAGAGGCCCATGTACTCATGTATGTAATGATTGGGAACTTTAGGAGCTACTTTCCAAATAAGAGAAGATCCCAACCCAAAAAAATAAAAATAAAAATAAATAAATAAATAAATAAAAAGAGGAAAAGATAAAACTGCATATTACTATCAAAGATAGGAAAGGGGGAAAGGAAAAAAATTGGCAACAAAACAACAGCTATTCTATAAGTGACCTGGTATCTCCGTTTATTCTGAGAGACAACATGTCGAGCTTTGACCTGTACAGCCTTCACTGCACTTTTAGATGAATCAACTAAACCTTTTGTGATAGTTCCAATAAAACCGGGTTGTGTACTTGATACGGACCCTTCAGAACCTTCATCTGGCGGAGGAGATTTTGGCGACAAGCGCAACCCAAGCCCACCTGTGAAACGAGCAAAAGTTGACTTGCCAGAATTTCCAGATGGTGATTCATCTTGTGATCCCACAAATGGCTGCGGAATTTTCAAATTTTTTGCCCATGTGGAGATCCCAGAGGTAGAGAATTTAGAAGGTGCGTCATTTTCCGAATTAGTGGGGACAGATTCAACAGAAGTAGGCATAGCCCTTTCTGCAGTCTTATTATGCTGCGGATTTGAGGAATCAGAAGAGTCCATATTCATTCCACCAGCTCAGGTGACAATAGCGTCCAATAACAGATGTATTCAAGATGAAAACATTAGAACCTCTCTGCATTACATCAAGATGAAAGCATTAGAACCTCTCTGCAAGCCAATTTTAAATACATGAAAGGATTTCAACAAGAAAACTCCCAAGTGAGAGAGTTAGTATTCATAGTTTCCTTTTCTTCTCTAATGAATAGTTTTGAATAGAAAAAATTATGAGGAAACAAGTAAGCTACATTATGGTTCTTCATATGAAATGATCCAGAAGTGACTAGAAAGTGCATTGATGCCCTAGTTTATAATATCATCCAATAATTGCAAAACTAACATACGTTGAAGCATAGTTATATATCTATGCTTATCTGTTGTTATAACGGCCAAATATAAGTAGAAAGAACTAACCAAATCATGATGGATTCAATGATATTCAACTGCATTATTGGAGTCGAACATCTAAATAAACAGTAAATTTAGCTACTCCAGCCACTCATGCGGTGATTGATAATTAATCTAAGAAATCAGTTGCACCATGTACATGCATTAGACTAAAGTTAACTAATCAAAGTACACCAGAGGTAAAATATTTAACTAAGCAAGCATGTCAGCCAAATCCCTACAGAAAAAGCTTCAAAGTGCATATCTACGCAAATTCAATTTGTTATTATAACTGATTGAATAATACTAAAATTACACGACATGCTTATTAACCATGACCTAATTTTTCAGTGTTCCATTTCCCCCAAATCCACGCAGGAAATATAATTGACGGTAAATAGCCTCAATCGACGAAGCAAAAAAGTTCGAATACGCCTAAGTTCATCATTTCCTTTTATATATTTCAAATTAATCACTTCAATGATCCAAAATATAGACCAGTTTAGCACGCAGCAAACCACAAAACACTTACTGATTCAGAACTCATTTTAGATGCATACATACTTACCTCAGCTACGATTTTGATCGTGCAGAGATGGCAAAACAAAGGCGATTGAAACTCACCGGAAACACGAGTCAACGGCGGCAGAAGGTGACGGCGGGAGCAGGATCCCCGGGATCCACGACGTCGTTTATATATCTTTGCTGGCCGTTTTAGTCCTTTGCGTTGTTGTGACTGCGGGTGTTTCCTTTTCTAAACAGGTAGTGACGGTCATTTGTGAATTATCGCTGGCAAGTCCTCTTGTTATTTTTATTTTTATTTTCTACTAGTATGCCGCATATCTAAGGTGGGCCAACAATAGGGTTCGATTAAATGATATAAATAACATACGTTCTAATATAGTATATCAATAAACACGTGGTATACTATATTAGAACGTATATGTAGAGTTAACATAACTATCACGAGAATATATGTAGAGTTTGACAAAATTACATTCATTTTTGTACATATACTTCAATAAAGACCGTCTTTGTGAACTCAAAAAAATACACTTAAAATTTGTAATGCACACTCGATAGACATATATATATATATTTTTTTAACTTCTGTAATGATTAATATAACGTGCGTTTCTCATCATACGAACATATTAGACGTCATACCCCCATTATTTTACCTTATAATGTTAAGTTGTTTCTTTAAGCGATGACGGAAGCTTTTGTAGTCTTTTAATGGAACAAAGGCTAACGAGGGTCGTGACATGTCAATCAAACAAGTTTCATAAGTTTTTATCTAGATGGTGATATTATTCACGAAGTATCTTTTGCATTTCAAAAGTTTGTTTATACTTCTAGGGACATTTTGAAGTCCATGTCACAAGAATTGCTTTTCATGTCTATTAATTTGATTGCATGAATGGATTCACTTGAAAGTATATGTAGAAACAAGCGTGTCAAGAGTTAATATCAAAGTGAATATACACAAGCAACACAATCCATTACATAAAAATTATTTTATTCATTAACTAACCGTATGGAGGATTGGGGGTCTCTACATGCAAAATGAGAACCATAATCTATGCAAAATTTTTACTTATACCATTACATTACATGTCATGTCTTTACCTTATATTTCATACATTCATATATCTATGCTACCATCTCTATTTCCTTACTAGACTAGTATTGCATTAGAATTAAACAAAAAACATTGGCTTGTCTTTCCAAATCTTATCATAGTGAAGGAGGGTGAGAGTGTAGGCACAATATATATTGTACTCATACGAAGTCCCTAAATACATCAGGAACTCCGGTGCATCCTCATAACACGCCCAAATGTTGGTCTCAATCACATGCATAATCATACTTGCATCCCGGGAGAGTATCCAATCTTCGGCTTGCCTTTCATAGGTTCTTCGATAGATCAGTATAAAAAAGATAAAAGACACAAAATTAGTATAAAATACCCGGTGAGTAATACATTATTTTGGTTTGCCATAATGTTATAAAAATCATTCCATGTTACAATTTTAAGAAACATTAGAATGCACAAACCTTTTGAATGCATTATAGGGCCCAAAATATTAGAAATTCCTACTACTCATGGCGCGCCTTATTGCCTTTCAAATACCAAGATGGTAATGGCAATACAATAGATTCATAACAAATTTCCGGTTGGCCTTTACCGGATTTTCAATCATTCATTAATCCATAGCAATTTCCATACTACTCATCCTATCTTAGAATCATAGCATGGAACAAATCAAGGCAAACTCATACAAAATGGATAGAGAGACTCTAGTAATCCTTATGCAAGAAGACATTTCAACAATATCCAAAACACATACTTTTATGTGGAACTTACTTGAAACTTTTGCATGCCAAAGGAAACCAAAGTAATGAATTACTTACCTTGGCTCTTATGTCTATAAAGATGAGTGGATATTGGTGAGTGACAAAATACCTCTAAATCCTTGGTATATTCAAGCAAAGCAGCCTCTATATGTATATGGAAGAGACCCTGTTTGAAGAGTTAAAAGAGTGCTTTTGAAGGTCTTTTGGAGGTGTTCAAGGCCTTGCACAATTTATGGACGAATTTTTCTACTTGTTTTCAAAAAGTCTTTGAGTTCCACCAATGAAAAAGCTCCCATTTGTCCTAGATAATTTATAAATGTCCAATAACAATGAGTCCAATTGGAAGTATAAGAACCCTTCTTAGCAAATCAAGATGCCAATTGTGGTTTATAGATTTAATTCATGTGGGAAATGCCCATTGGATACAAGTGTATTTAGATTTTTTCCATTTATTTCTTGAAAAATCCCTTAACTTATTGTACTCTATAATTAAGTACTTGTATTTTTTACTATACTAATGAGACACCGCATTTTTACTTTAAGCATTCTTCGGTCCCAAAATTTACCACCCAATTGAACTTAATTGTTCTCTTAAATATTCTCCGTAACTGATGGGGGTAATTGACATAAATGCGAGTAATCATTTTATTTTCGTCAAACGAACAAAATGTCTTCCAATTCTTATAAAATGTCTCGGCTCGTCACCCAGTTATAAGATTTATTCACCGATTACTTAGAGTTGAATGTTAAAACCAATTATTATCCCGAAAGTGCCACTATTAAAGTAGAGAAATTACACGGAGTGTTACATTAGAGAATCTTTATTTATCTTCAATCGAGAAGAATGAGTAATATGTAAAGAAAATGTTATAAAAAAAAATGTGTGGATGCTTGAGATTTAGTGTTTTATAATACAAGTGTTTTAGAGTCATATGGATTAAAAACAAAAAACTGCTATATAAATCTTGGGTAATTTACATCAACGTCCCCAACTTTTCAACTTTTAATAGATTAATTATGTCTCTAACATTTAATTCTACTCCTGAGGGTCCCTAATCTTTTCCAAAATCCCCAACCAGGTCCCTATGGACGGCATCCATCAACTTTAACCCTTAGTCTACTCTTTGACCATGGGCAATTTTGGTAAAATAAAAAAAATGAATATTCTAATTAAAAAATAAAAATAAATTTAAAAAAAAAGAAGAGAAAAAAGGTAGGGTGGGGACTTCCCCATCCGCTGCCTTTTCCGGCAGCACTTTAGCTGCCAGTAGTGGCAGTAGGGGGTTTGACTGCCGAAAATGGCAGATTTTCTGCCATTTCCGGCAGGGGCTGACGGAAGTGGCAGCCGGGGAGAGTCTTCCCCCCTGTTCTTGCTGCATTTCTCCAGTAAGAACATGTTCAAGTAATAATGCTGTGATACGATTATTCTGTGCAATTTGAGCTTCGTCTCTCTTTATGCTAAAGTCATTCAAGAAATATCCAGTTTCTATCTTGCCTTCTAAAAGACCTATTCTATGAATAGACAATCTTTTACTGAAACTTCAAGGACATTAGTTTCCACATCTATTCCAACTTCAAATAATAAATCTTTCCTAACAAGAATTGTTAATAGAAGAGAAAGAGATCCTATTATTTTAGAACAAATTACTGATTTGGAAAGATCAACTAATATTTTTTCAAATAATGAATTGCAACTTATGGACCCTTCAACCCTTTATCAAAAAGGATTATTGGGAACTCAAACTGGTTTATATCATCATACAAGGGAAGAAATACTTGCTGTCCCAACAGGAACTCAAGTAACTCTTGATTTGATGAATAACACCTTTGCCAAAGAATTATTGAGACGAAGTCACAATATAATTCATTTTGGACTATTGCCAGAGGTATATCGAGCACTTTGGTACTCATGAGAACTAGTGGAATTTTGATTACTTTCTGGTTCCATAATATCATAGGAAGCAGAATCATCAAATCCATGTTGGGATCTATATCGTAGCATTTGGCTATAGGCAATCTTCTAGTGTAAGATTTTTGGCACCATTAATTACTCCTTCAACATTTCATGTTGGTTCTGAATGGACAATTCAAAATCTGAAGCCAAGAGATGCACTAACCTATGTTGATGCATCAGGAAATCTATCAATTAGATTTAAAGATCATCACAATGATACTCTCTCAGATGGTGAAACAGAAACTCATTCAATTTCATTTTTGTTCCAAAATTTAATTGGATTATCACTAATAATACCTGAAAATTCTAGTTTCTTGATAATTTCATCAATTGTTGAATAGGATGCGATTGTTTTAATTACCCTAACATTGTTTATTAAAACAAAATCATCAATCGTGATACCATGACCTAACCTCTTATCTATTGGATCTCCAGTATCTAAGGTTAACAAATATTTACTATATTCTTCTGTAGCATCAATTTGAGTTGCAATTAAAGCATTTGTTCCAGTTTCCTTACAAGTTCCTGAGATTGTAAAATGACATTTCTCATTTTCTTGTGTTTGTGGGAGGAGTTTTGGTTTTCTTAGGTATCCATGCAGCAAGAACAGAGGGGAAGATTCCCCTTCGGCTGCCATTTTCGTCAGCACTTTGGCTGCCGAAATGGCAGCAATCCCACATTTTTTTCTTTTTTTTTTTAAATTTATTTTTATTTTTTAATTAGAATATGCATTTTTTGTATTTTACCAAAATTACCCCTAGTCAAAGAGTTGACTAACGGCTGGAGTTGGCGGATTCTGTCTATATGGACCTAGTTGGGGATTTTGGGAAAGGCCCCAAGGAGTTAGGGATGCATAACGAGTCGGTCGGTAAAAAGCCAAAGCCGAGCCGGCTCGTGGCTTATTTAAGACAGGCCCGAGCCCGAGCCAAGCCCCAAATTCTGGGGCAAGCTCCAGCCAGGCCAGCCCGTGTTGCTCAGCCGGCCCTTAATTACGGGCCTAATGGGCTGAGCAGTGCCTGTCCGTGTCAAACTTAGGTAGGAAAGAAAAAAATTAAATTAAAATAGAAAAAAATTTAAAAAAAAGCCGGCCGGCTTGGCTCTGCTTGGAAAAGGCCCGAGTCAACGCTCGGGTCGAGCCTAATTTTCAAGGGCAAACCGAGCCGTGCTTTCTCGGCTCGGGACCAAAAATGCCCGAGCTGAGCTCGAGCCCAAATGTTGGCGAGCCGAGCCGAGTGTTGACATTCCTACTAGGAGTATAATTAAAGGTTATAGACGTAATCTGTTAAAAGTTGAAAGGTTGGGGACGTCAGGTGTAAATTACCCATAAATCTTCATATGAAAAACTCAAAATCATGAATTAGAAAATAGTCCCATTTCAAATATGACAGCAAAAGAATATTCTAATAATTTTAGTTACATGAAACCTTTACATATAGTCATGATGTATATTAACTATGTTATACATCAAGTCTGGCTTATGTCGCCAAAGGAGAAGCCACAAATGTGGTCATGTTTATATTAGCAAAATCAACTAAAACATGTTAGATTAACAAACTTCCTAATCTTTTACCCCAAAACCATTGAACTTCCTATCATAGTAGATTTATGCAGCAGCACATGTGGTGTTGCCAATGGCTATGAGTGCCCATTTGTAGAGGTAGCAAAAAGGCATAATCATAATCACCCACCAGACAAGAAGAGCCGATTTTGGTGACGAAAATACAATTATATTGATGGTAGGAAAATGCACCCAAGATATTTCGCCAAACAAAAACAAAAAATATGCGCTTCTTCACAAGTAGAAAATTGTTATTATGCAAAACATAAAGAAACATCTAAAAAAGTGTATTCTAAAACACAAGCAGAAGCAACAATTATAAGTTGTAAATGATTTAGTTAACGCACACATATAACTGAGATGAACCCCCAACCTATGCACTTAGGAAAAATGAGCTTCAGTTTTCAAGGCAAAGCATTTTTAAAAAATCCAGAAACCTTGTGAATTAACAATAAAGCAATTTTTACCAAAGGCCACAAGTAACTTAAATACTTATATCAAGAATATACCATCATAACAAAGCTCGTTTCTAAGTACCACATGTCAAAAAATCAAATTATTATGAAAACATAATCCATTCACCATACAAGCACTGTAAATGACAGTATAATCTCTCAAATTCATTTATTCAACGATACATCACAAACTAACCGCATAACCTAAGAGAATAACTCAACTCAAGCCCATTATCCAGGTAACATATAAGCACTAAAAATGATAGTATAATCTAGCAAATTCATTTATTCAGCAATACACCATAGAGTAAGAATAAAATATTCACCATGTGATATGGAGTTCACAACAAAGGAGTATATAAATCATAACCTTCACCAAATATCATTCCTCAAGTTAAATACTAAAATAAGCGAAATGGAATCCAAATCCATACTCCTAGATCATGAATCATCCATACAATTAAATCATGCAAGCTAAGAAAAAAATTAAAATACAATAACACAGTCTGCAAAATAACGAAAATAATATTGGAAATAAATCTAAAATTTCCAGAAATTCAGTGACGCAAGCAAAAGATTCTAAATGAAAATTAACCTGGCTATGTTGATTATGGAATAGGTTGTGGATGTGTTTGATTCTCTTTACAAAAATACATTATAATCCCACATACTATTGATTTGACCACTGATTTAATAATTGCTCATTTATAACCACAAATTTTAAACTTCTATTAAATATACACCACTCATTTCACTTCATTATAATTCAATTTTAAAATAAATAGCTTCAAACAGCCTGTGAATCATCCCATGTCTTGTTTACTAAAATAAAATGTTAAAATTTGATTCTTTGAGTTAAGAAATCCTAATCGAACTAATAATCAGAAAATGAGATGCCCTATACCATAGCACCAATCATCCGACACCTTCATTATCCCTCTAGCTCAAATTTTCAAAGCAAACCACTTACAATTCCCCAGAATGCTCCAGCACCTAACAAGTATGTACCATCATTCCTCTCTCCAACTATGGCTGTGCATCTCCCACCATCCTTTATCCTAACATAACCTGCATTGTTGAAGGAATCTCAACTATAGGTCGAACCACTTTCTCACTCTAGATCATTCTATCATCCCAAAAGTGGCTCAAGTAGTCATAAATCTTATATATAGTTCAAACCTAGAAAGTACCATGTGCATATCATTATCATTGCTCCAGTTTTCCTGGTTTCAGCTTTCACAAATACAATTCTCTTTAAAGAAGGACATACTTTCAAGTTCTAATTTTTTCACATCAAAACTATACTTGGGGGGAGGAAAAGATATGACTTCTTTTCCTTAGCTATATTTCAGAGGAACAAATGAAAAAGAAACAAAAAGTTGTGAAATTGCCCACCAATATACCATTTGCTTTGCCAAACAAAGCAAGCCTCCCATCTAAATAGTCTCTTATTGAACATACCAAAACAAACAAGAAAGTAATTAAAAAGAAAGAGTTATGGTTAAAACTATTTACTATGCCATTATTACCATATTCGCATTTTGCTAAAAAAAATTTATCAAGCAGTTTTTACCTAAGATTGAAATCAATCCGTAATAAGTCCCTTTCAGAACTCTGGTCTACAATAATTGATGTAAAGGTACTCACTCTCAAATAATCATTTAGTTCCCGCATGTGAAAGTATAGTGAGAAAATGGAGAAAGAACAAAATATTTACTGAATGCAAAGCAATATTTTCTGAAAAAATATATCTAGAAGGGAATAAGTAATCATTATTCATAACAAATATACCTATGCATAAATCCAATGATGATTGATCCTGAAGGAATCAATTTCCTACCATTCCAAAGATAAAGATCATGGAAAAAGCAGTTATAAGTGATAACCCAGCACCTGATAAAGATGTTTCAGTTTTCTTTATCAGCCATAAAATGATAAAAATTGAATGGTGTTTGTAATGGCAAACAGGTTGATTGGCAATGCAGATATTCCACCAAATGATAATATAACGAAATTATAGATCTTGTAGGATATTGGGTATATTAGCCCACCATCACACCAATTATTTGAAATTTAGTCCCAAAACATCTAGAATGAGTGCTTGGACAGAGATATCATTTATAACTAAAAGTTCAGTTTTCTTTAGCACCACAAATGCACCACATGAACTACATTGTTTTTATTAATAATAATTCACATTGTATAGAAGTAATCTTTCTCTTGACATCCCATATAAGAAATAAAATGATATTTCCATGCAGCTTTAGCCCAATTCACTTTCACTCTACCAGTGAACAAGTTAACCAGATCCTTTTCAGAACCCACCAAGCACAAAATCAAGTAACATATGCTGCAACCCACAATTCATCATCTGAGCACGACCAGCAACAAAACGCATCTCATCCAAGAATAATTATAGAATGAACCCAAATAAGCCAGGAAAAAGATAAGACACAACATAAACATTAGTGGGCTTTTACGGCAAAAAACGATCTCAAAATTAGAAATTCATCAATTGAAATTCAATGAAACAATTATCTTAAAAAAAGAAATAGAAACTAGAGAAGCAATGACATTATCACATCGACCAGTATTGTTTTTTAAGCACGTTCCCACTACAAAATCTAAACAAATTATCTCTTTCAGGTACAATTACATTAGATTATTACACACCAACCAGGGACATTGCATTAAGTAGAAATTATAATAAAAGTGAATGACAAAGATTCACACAAATTAGTCATGTAAAATATTAAAAATAAGTACAAGAAAGAAGCATATCATTCATAAGATGCGAATGTGTAAAATTTCAATCCCAAATTCAAATTAAAATTTGCTTCAAGACCAAAATCAAATAATTTATTTTTACATATTTAGAATTTTTCGGCTCCATTTCGCTATTTGAAAATAAGAGCAAACAAACAAACTTAATAAAGTCATATATCAGCAACAAACCATTTGTGGCCTCCACACATTCAGTACAAACATAACGCACACAAATTGACGAATGCATAATCATACAAACACATCTGCATATATACCTTTTAAGAAAAAAAATACAAACATAAAAAATTGAAACTGGCAAATGTATACCACTAATTCTGTAACAACAGAGTATTCAGTAAAAATTTTATAAAATTAAAAATCCTTGTTCTCCAAAAAAGCAAAAACCCAGTATTCGCAATCACACTAGAGCATACATATAAGTGACTTTAAAGGATGGTGTAAATAAAACAAAAAAGAGCATAATTGGACTGAAATTTAACAAAATCATTACGAAAAATAAAAGAGAATTACTTGGAGAGCTAAACAGAGAAGTAAAGCGAAGCACTCGACTGGCTGAGAACGGCGACCCCGCAACTTCTGGAAGAGTTTGAGAGATGGCGACCCTTTAGGTGTTTCCCTCGGGTATGCAGTTGTTCCCATTCAACCAGATAAAGCCAGACCTAAAAAAATTAGAAAAAAGCTTCAGTGGCTGAATAGGGTGGTATCGAACGTGAGACTAGGAAAGAAAGCTATGAGAGAGAAGAGGCAAAGAGAAAGTTGTACGTGGGGGGAGGGGGAGAGTGAAGAGAGGGTGAGGTGAGCAACGGGGAGGGAGAGAGCCAAATTGGGAAAGGGATTGAGAGCGGTAGAAGAGGGGAGACGAGAAGGGTGAGGGCGTTAAGACAGAATGACATCCAGAACGGACGGAGTGTTATTTTTTTGTGCCTTGTAGTTGAGAAACTCTCCATATTGTTGGAGATGGGTATTCTTGCATGTTAAGGTTATGGTTATTAAAAATATTTTTGAAATTCTATAGGGCTTTCGTTTTTTTAGAAGTCAACTGATATGGATTATCCAAACATGAGAACACATTTGTTAACTAGAATAAATTGAGAGCTTGTTTGATTCCTATTATTTGTCCAAATTTGAAGAAACTATAATGAGGAGAGAGGTAGAATGTATATTAAAAATGTAAAAAAATTTGAAATATGTGTTTATAATTGAGCAGTTATCAAATCAAATGTCAAATTAATTGTAAGTAAAATTATAATTTGGGAGATAAAACAAGCAATGAGAAATTACCTGGCGGTTCCGACAAGTGAGAAACCTTCTCGCCGGGTTTGTGTCTGTCCAATATGTCTTAAGCTCATTGAGATTTTTACACCAACACTAACCATGCCACATTCTTTAAGAGATAAGGTAAACTTTTCCATTTGGCTGGAATAATAAATAATGAATCATCTTAATAATGGGGAATTTGGAAAGAAAGGGTCATCTTTGAAGGAATCAGCAAACATTAGGGTTGTTCAGCCCAAAAATGAAAGGTTATGGGTCATTTGCAAAGTGAAGGCAAAGGTTAGGGATATTTGCGTAATTAAGCCATTCTGTAAAGGTTAGGGCTATTTGCGTAATTAAGCCATTCTGTAAATATCTTATATATCCACATAATTTGTATATGCCTCCTATATTTAAATATCTCCTATCACATTTTTTTTAAATAACAAATCTTCTTAAGGGTGTATGTATAAATTTTGTACACCATATACATATAAATAGACTCACGGGTTGAAATATTCGCTCATGAAAATTCAGATCATATGTACTTTTAAAGTACTTTCTCTGTCTAACAAAAAATAATCAAGATCTCTTTTTCCTTTCACCAACCTAATTTCTTTCTAAGTCATGCTATTAGAATACAAAATTTGACGTAACATTTGACAATTTTAATTATGGAGACACCACTTTTCAAAAAAAAAAATAATAATAATAATTATCATCGCACATGCTACAAACATTTGACATACAACACACTTGTAGGATTACATTGTCCTACATATCACATCACATTTAAAATAATGGTCATAGCACATGCTATAAATATTTGTGCCCAACTTTGTGCCAATTTTTTGTATACAAGTACATCTATCCATTTCTTAGGTCAAAGAAATTCCACTAATATTTTTATCCCCATTAAAATTTTCTATTGACAGTCTTATCACATTTTTCCTTTGTTCATATCTAGTTATGTCCAGTCCACTATATCAAACATAAAGAAATAAATACTCTGCAATAGTAGAACTAAAAATGTTGAAATTCTTTAACTGAATGAGAAAATATTTACAAAGATGCAATTTGAAATTTTCATCTATATATCTAGGGTGAATAACGTTCTAAACAGTTTTACAAGCATGGACACATCACATTTCAAGATTTCCTTCCACAAACTATTGAAATTTGAAATTGGCTTATCAAGAATGACCCTTGAGCCTCCACAATCAAACCAAGATTCAATCAATGGCTGCTAATCAGCCAATTGCGTTGTAGACGAGCCCAGTCCGGTTGAGCAGGACTCCTTTTCGACGCTTTTACTCCCATCGGGTTGCCCTTGCTCTGTTTAAATAAACAGTGACAAGATAAAACTTAAGTAAACCTCAATAAGAATATCATAAAAAGATACATAAAATAAAGTGAATTTACCATCAGACAAGTCCCAACTTCAACATCACAAACGGGATAATCATGTGGGCAGCAACTGTAATGATCATCGCAACAGGTAGCAGACTCGAACGGACAACATCCCCAACCAAAGCAGAAGTCGGCAAACTGATACACACAACAACAAGTAGTTCCCTCAGGGCATGTGTAGTAATTATCACAGACCGTGGGAGGTTTAACGGGACCTGGAGGGGAAGGACCAGGATTGGGAGGGTTCTGACTGGTCTTAACGGGGTATGAGGCCTCCATCGCAATCCCACACTTTCCCGTGGTGGTATTGACCAAGTTGCGTTCAAGCCTAATGTACCCGTTCTCTCCCCAACTTGAACCCCATGAGTTCCTAACAATCCAATAATCTAAGCCATTTTCTGTACCGTACCCAACAGCAACAACGCCGTGATCCAACTCTGTTCCACATATTCCAGTGAAAACACCCTACATAGAGCAAGGAAGGATACATGAAATTACCATTGTCAATGCCACGAAAAATAATTCATAGTAATTTCTTAATCATGTACAAGAATGAAATATCATACCGATTGATAAAGTTGGAAAGCCCTGCTCCCAGCTTCTATGGCAACACTAACTGGTTGATTTGCTATGGCCTTCTTAAGTGACTGTTCATCATTTTCTGGGACATCTTCATAACCATCGATAGAGGCTACCCGGGCCTTTTTCTTAAAGAAAGGCAAAAATAACAATTAACTTATTCGGCGTACCAATAAACTACAAAGAGAACAATTAAATTATTCTCTGTAACACCTACCCGAGACTGGTCGCAAATGCCATCACGTGCTAGATAAGGATAACCTTCCTCACTGTCGATGCCACCATTTTTAGTGATGAAATCAAAAGCATAGTCCATAAGGCCACCATTACATCCCTGGTTGTACATTTTATCACAATCAACCAGCTCTTGTTCAGACAAAGAGACTAGCTCACCTGTTACAATTTGGTTTATCCCTTCAACCGCACCAATTGTTGAGAATGCCCAGCAACTCCCTTCATTAAACAACAACTTAAGCATGATTTCTCTACAATTTTAGTTTAATTTAGAAATTTGTCAAACTATTTTTATTGAAATTTCTATATTTCTATTAACATGGGCTACAATGTCCACATCGGAACATGAAAGTTCATGTAGTAGTAGAAATAAACTAACCACATTGGCCTTGATTCTTGACCGGAACCACGGCACCTTTCTCTCTCCAATCAACAGAATCTGGCAACTCGTCACCGGATTTTAAAGCATAGCGGTCACTCTTCCCGCCCTTCACTAGCTGGTTTTTCCTTTCCATTCTCCCACCCACAAAGAAAGCCCTGTACTCCTCGTTGGTCAAATCCGCAAATTGATTCAACCCGACTTTATAAGTCCGGTCTACAGAATTATGTTCCTCAATGAACATTAAATTATCCTTAAAAATCTCAAATCGCCTCTCCTTCTCGCCCAAAGCATTGTACAAATTCCCATGTTTCGTGAGCCATGATTCGTACAACGCCATGGCATCATCTCGGGAACCCATGTTTTGATTTTCATCGTATTTTACTATAGACATGTCGAGGGCAGCGGAGAAGTAAAAGAAGAGGAAAAGAATGCAGGAAAAGAGTTTGGGAGAAACCATTGTTAAAGGGATTGAAGAGGGAAAGAGAGAGGGACAAAAATGGGGATTTTTGAGTTGCCCCAATCTCAAAAGTGAGACTTTGAAAGGAACTATTTATATAGTCCTAACCCTTCATGGAAATAGGAAGGAATGAGTATATTCTACAGATGTGGTGAAGCTAAAAATAAGGCAATGTTTGAGGCATGTCTCTTGTGAATGAAGAATATTGATTACAAACTAATTTGCCTAAACATGTAATTCAACAACTTCTAAAATGTTCTATGATAGACTTCTTAATTTAACAAAATGATTTTGTGGAGTTTATGAAATTTGAAAATTTGACTGACTGTTATATATGTCAAATTAAGCCAAGGTGTTGTCACATTATATGTTGATTATCATTATACACAATATAATACACATTTTTTTTAAGTCTTGCTTTTTTTGGTATGAAATATTAACATAATCACAAATTTTTTGAGTTCAAAATTTTTGAGATATCAGTAATTGTATGTACTAGTACACACGACATTAATGATTTTTTTATAAGTTAAGAATTGCTTAAATAAGTTATATAATAATATGTTAAATCCATTCTTATAATGTCAACGGGCGGCGTTTGTTATGGCTATAGTGGAGAGAAAGGAATAGAAGAAGGCTTTTAGTTAAAGACAAGAGAGGAGTAGCTGTTCTTGTGAACATCATAGGAATAGAGCTACAAGGTTGAAAGAAATGAAAACAATTTCTAGATGATTTGAATCTTGAAATGCAGACGTATTCACTTGTCAGTTTCTCATTTAGTTAGAATATTAAGGAGTCGAGTTTAATAGATTGGAGCTATAATCAGGATCTAGGAATGGTCAAGGTACATTCATGGCTACTCTAGGGATGGAAAACAATTGGTCATTTGAGTGTTGGGATGCAAGGGATGTTGATTTATAAATGGTATTAGATCGTTATTAACATTATGTGTGTGTGTGTGTGTGCGGTGTCAGTGGCGGAGCCAGCTCTTTGACTTTGCGTGTGCATAAATTAAAAATAACAAATACCCAAAAAGTTCATTGGAAAATGATCATTTTCTTTTTTCCCTCTTTTCCGTAATATATATTGTTGAAACTTTTTTTTTAATATTTATTGACAAAGTAAATGTCAATTACATAGTCATGTAGTTGAGGAGGAAAGAAATCAAAATTATGAAATATATAGAGCAACTACAATTTACAAAAATTCATCGTTAAAATACGAGAGATTAAAAGAAAAAAATATAAGAAAGAAAATAAGATGAAAGAACAAAAAAAGTATCAGACAGAGTTGGGTGCTATTTATGACAAAGAGAGAGAGACATCAGAAATAATTAAACAATTAAAGAAAGAAACATAAGTCAATTTTTGGATTTGTATTAAATTTTTACTGAATCTTGTTTTCCTTTTCGTCGTATTTTTCCTCAGGACTTTGTAAATACAACCATTTCTATAGAAAAAGTACATCTTAAATCATTTCTAGAGTGTTTGTTTGAGTTTCAAAAAATAATAATAATAATAACAACAACAACAACAACAACGCACCTTAAGATCAACTTGTAAGTGGGGTGGGTCCCTGTGCAAAAGGGTGTTACGAAATCCCACATCAGAAGCTGAAGAAGGAACATGGGTTGAAGAGCAATACAAAAGCAGATCAAATATGCTTGAATTACATACTTACCTGGACGGGGTTGATGACCGATCAAGAAGGCCCATGGCCTAAGTTGGTGACTTCCATTGCACTTGGGATGGGCACTTGCTTAAGGTCGGCTCAAGTAGTTTTGTCTACGTCATAATTTGTGGTAGTGGGGGCATGCGTTCTCGCGGCCCCTCCCTGATTCTTAGTTAAAAGTTTTTAGGCATTTTGCCAATTGTTTTTTAGATGAATTTAGCCATAGTATTTTGTAAGAAAAGTTGAAGTTAATACAAAATTGGAACTAATCTACTGTTACTTGGTGAACCTTAGGATCCACTGTTTCGAGAGCCAGGAACATTTTTTATTAACTTTGCAGAATTTATGTGTTTTTTTTGTTGTTTTTTTGGGCCTTTAATGATTAAGGCAAATTTAAATTTCAAAGTACGCCTTGTTTAATTTTTTTTTAAAGTAATAAAATCCATTCTAATTTTTAATTCAACAATTTCCATTTAACTTTTCTAAAAAATTAGAGTTCCAATAATGCTTTTTATTTTTTTTTAACTAATTACATTCTAGAAAATTTTCAAAAATTTTTCACTCATAACCAACAAAAAAGAAAAAAAATGATACCCCTTGGATGATGAGCCCCGCGCGATCCTCATGGCCACCCGTGGTTATTAATCATTACATGAATATATTAATTAAGCTATGCATATTGAAGGAGTCCAAGACAATTTGTTTAAAGGGATATTTGATATTTCAGATATGCATACAATAATTTCTTCATATTGTTGAACTGATTGGGGCTTCATGTTTTTGTTTACTTTTAACATTTGACTTAATTTCTCAACCGACAGAATAAAGATCCAAATCAATAAAAACATATTGAAAAATGACGGAAGTTCAAAATTAACAGAAACCAGCAGTGAAACAAACTTTTGAAATTGATATTGAAGATCAAAAGCAAGAACAAACAGCCCC
>CAVNYN010283282.1:0-16185 GCA_963692815.1 Nyctanthes arbor-tristis | reverse complement strand
CCTACACGACGCTCTTCCGATCTGTTTATCCCACTGGATTTTGACAAAAGGAATCTTTCGTCTCTTAATAGTTTGTAGCTTTCTTTCTAGAATACAGACTGGCATCTCATCATAGGTCAAATCTGTTCTCACATCCACTGACTGGGTACTGATTACATGGCAGATCGGAAGAGCACACGTCTGAAGCATGGAGGCATGGAACACACTATGTACTACAGATAACTCTAGTTGCAGAGCCAGTCGATACGCCACATTTCCAACTTTCTCAAGTATTTCGTAAGGACCAATGAATCTAGGTCTCAACTTTCCCTTTTTCCCAAATCGTAAAACACCTTTCATAGGAGCCACTTTAAGAAACACTTTATCTCCGACTTGATCTTTCAATATCTTTTCTTTTCTTATCTGCATAACTCTTTTGTCGGTCTTGAGCTGCTTTATTCTCGTTCTGATTTTGTCAACGTTCTTAACTGTTTTCTGAACTAACTCTGGTCCTAACAACTTTCTCTCACCAACCTCATCCTAGTAAAGTGGAGAACGACAACGTCGACCATACAAAGCTTCATACGGAGCCATGCCGATAGTTGCCTGATAACTATTGTTATAGGCGAATTCTACCAATGGTAGATGTCTTTCCCATTTACCTCCCATATCTAGTGTACAAGCTCTCAACATATCTTCTAACACTTGGATAGTCCGTTCAGACTGCCCGTCTGTCTGTGGGTGATAAGCTGTACTGAAGTTTAACTTGGTTCCCATAGCTGTCTGGAGACTTTTCCAAAATCTCGAAGTGAACCTAGGATCTCTGTCTGATATAATGGATGCTGGCACCCCATGGAGTCGGACAACCTCCTTAACATAAATCTGAGCAAGTTGATCTAAATTGAAAGTCATCCGAACTGGTAAAAAATGAGCTGATTTGGTGAATCGATCAACTATAACCCAAATAGCGTCATGACCTCTGGGTGATTTCGGAAGGCTAACCACAAAATCCATAGAAATTTTCTCCCATTTCCATTCAGGGATTTCCAAAGGATTCAATAGTCCCGAAGGCCTCTGATGTTCTGCTTTAACCTGCTGACATACTTGGCATTTTGACACAAACTCTGCGATCCTCCTTTTCATGTTTCTCCACCAGAATGTTTCACGCAGATCTCTATACATCTTCGTCCCACCAGGATGCGCCGCATAAGGGGCAGAATGAGCTTCACTCAAGATCTCATTCCTAATGGGCTCGTCATTTGGAATGCAATGTCTTGCTCTAAACATCAAAGCATTATCTGTTGACACTTCAAATCCAATTCTTTTATTAGTTCCGATATCAGCTCGCATTTTCTCTAGAAATTTGTCACCTTTTTGTGCGAGTACAATTCGGTTTCTCAGATCAGGCTTGAATGTTAAGCCTGCTAGCCTACCGGACCCTCGAGTAGCCGAGGTCATCACTTCAATCCGTAAATTCTGAAAATCACGAATTAATTGTATGCTTACAAGAAAGATTGCATATTATTATATGCTTAAGAGCTCTTTATTATTATACTCGTATGTGCTTTAATGCATAAGAACGGGAACATGCAGTCATTTATGATTCTTGTTCCCAAAGATCAAATCAGATCAGACCAGAACCACCCAGAGAGAACTATTTGCATGCTTATATGTTATGATATCAATTAATTAGTATGCGCTAGAGTCTACTGAGTATTTTTATACTCATTTTTTCAAATTAACACTTTCAGGTTTTGGAGCCGGTGGGGAGACGACGGACGAAGGTAGCTAGAAACTTAAATTAGGATTTATCTTAAATGTTTCTAGGATATTTGCTATGACCCATGAGGAAGCTACTGAGGACCCGAATATTGTCGCAGGTATACTATCTCTAGTATTCCTGTTTATACTTTGATTGATTCTGGTGCCACCCACTCTTTCATGTCCACTATATGCCTAGCTAGACTAAACATGGTAGGAGAAAAGACTGATAACATACTTGAAGTTATCCTGCCATCTGGAGGGACTATAGACACCAACAAAATAGTAAGGGCAGTATGTATAGATTTTGATGGAATGATTATAGGAGCGGATCTATATGTAATTGATATGAAAGACTTTGATATCATAATTGGTATGGACTGGCTAAGTAAGAACCACGCAACGATTATGTGCCATGAAAAAGAAGTGACATTTCGTAAACCTGGAGGAGAGGAGTTCCGATTTTATGGGTCCAAGATTAAGGCACTACCCTGCCTTATCTCGGCTATGAAAGCAGAGAAGCTGATGTCAAAGAATGACTATCAGGGGTATTTGGTAAGTCTGCAAAGTGCGACCTCTGAGGAGGTAATTCTAAGTCGGGTACCAGTGGTACGAGAGTACCCTGATGTATTTCCAGATGACCTTCCAGGTATCCCGCCTGAAAGACAAATAGAATTCTCAATTGATTTGGTACCTGGAGCTGCACCCATATCCAAAGCTCCATACCGTATGGCACCAAAACAATTACAAGAACTGAGGGTACAGCTAGAAGAATTGCTAGAAAAGGAGTTCATAAGACCAAGTGTGTCCCCATGGGGGTACTAGTATTGTCTGTAAAGAAAAAATATGGCAGTATGAGAATGTGCATCGATTATCGGGAATTAAATAAGCTGACTATTAAGAATAAATATCCCTTTCCTAGGATCGAGGATTTGTTCGATCAGTTGAAGGGAGCATCCGTATTCTCCAAGATTGATTTGTGATCAGGTTATCACCAGTTGAAAATAAAACCCACTGATATCCCGAAGACAGCATTTAGGACGCAATATGGGCATTATGAATTTACTGTAATGCCTTTCAGTCTTACGAATGCCCCAACAGTATTCATGAACTTGATGAATCAGTTTTTCATGAGTATTTGGATAAGTTCGTTATCGTTTTCATCGATGAAATTTTAATCTACTCGAGAAATGTTGGACAACATGAGGAACACTTGAGAATTGTGCTAGAAAAATTGCGAGAATAGAAGTTGTACGCCAAGTTTAAAAAATGTGAGTTTTCTTGGGCTATGTTGTGACTATGAAGGGCATTGAGGTTGATCCTTCCAAGGTTGAGACAGTCACCAATTGGCCAACGCCGGTCAATGTTGGAGATGTAAAAAGCTTTTTGGGTCTAGCTGGGTATTACTGACGCTTTATGGAAGGTTTCTCTAAGATAGCTAGCCCGATGATCCAACTGACTCGTAAAGGTGTTAAGTTCCAATGGACTGACAAGTGTGATCAGAGTTTTCAGGAACTGAAGAAGCGGTTGGTTACGGTACCTGTATTAGCTGTACCTGACGGGTCAGACGGATTCGTTATCTACAGCAATGCATCTAAACAAGGGTTGGGCTGTGTACTCATGCAGAAAGGGAAGGTTATAGCCTATGCGTCAAGGCAGTTGAAGTAGCACGAACAAAATTATTGACGCATGATCTTGAACTAGCAGCAGTAATCCACACTTTGAGGATATGGCATCATTATCTGTACGGAAGCAAATGCGAAATCTACATGGATCACAAGAGTCTCAAATACTTCTTCATACAGAAGGAGTTAACTATGAGACAGAGAAGGTGGTTGGAGCTAGTAAAAGACTATGACTACACTATACTTTATCACCCAGGTAAAGCTAATGTAATTGCAGATGCATTGAGTAGAAAGACTGCTGGTCATATGGCAGTATTAAGAACGGTGCATGAGCAATTGATACAGGATTTTGAGAATCTACGGATTGAGGTAATAACCCCGTCTGTCGGTAAATTCGGCAGATTATCTAGCCTAATAATTAAGCCCGCCTTGAGAGATCGAATTGTGATGGCTCAAAAAGATGACAAATTCTTGGAAAATATAAGGTCTGGCGTGGGGACAAGTAGAGCCGGATAAACTTTTTAGAATAAAAATTTATTAACTCATCTTTAGCCACTCGTTTTAAAGTAAACTTGGTCAAGATATCCCAGCCAAAAATAATTTCTTATTCTAATGTCAACTACTATTGCCTATGAAATACGTGTGCACTAAAATTCCTATCTCCTAGTATAACTAAGAATTTCTATAAGATGCAAAGTTATATTCTATTTTAACTAGGAAATCATTGATTTCAAGAACTACAAATACCTCCCTATTCTCATGATCTTCACGCACAAAGTCATAAAGAAACACGGCAAGCTCTTTCGGGTTGAAAACGGTTAGTATTCCATCACTTTAGCACCACCGTCTTCGTCTTCTCATCACATGAATATGAAATAAATCATCTTTTAACATCATTCTTTTAAGGTGGAATTTACGTGCATACAAGGTTCTTTTACACCAAATACACGTCCCAGCCTTCTTCTTCATCCATAGATACACACACGGATAGATACATGTATGCACAAACCCAACATATGTACGTGCACATACATGACGATACATTGGCAGAATACATCTAAATAGATAGACTCAAAATCAAGAAATCACAACCGCTTCCCGATGTTGTTTTATTTTTTCCGTTGAAGCTTGCATGATTGCTCCTTTAGTCTCTGAAAATTTGGGTTGTCGGTTGGGGGAATGAATCTGGGATGCTGGCTTTCCAATTAAGTTGTTTGCATTACAAGTCCCTAGAGTTTTATTCTTTATCATAAAGAATTATTTCAACAAACCTAAGACAAATTAATTCTTCTTGACTAGACGAAGCATGGGGATTTCCAAAAGCGTATTTTCTTTCGAGTTACTCAACTCACAAAGTTTAAGGTAGACTCTTATTTTCTAAAAACGTGTTTCTTAAAGTTGCGCATTATTAATTGATCTATATTGTGAATGTTGCATGTGAATGCATACTTACAAGAAAGATTGCATATTATTATATGCTTAAGAGCTCTTTATTATTATACACGTATGTGCTTTAATGCATAAGAACGGGAACATGTAGTCATTTATGATTCTTGCTCCCAAAGATCAGATCATACCAGAACCACCCAGAAAGAACTATTTACATGCTTACATTTTATATTTATGATATCAATTAATTAGAATGCACTAGAGTCTACTGAGTATTTTTATACTCATTCTTTCAAACTAACACTTTCAGGTTTTAGAGCCGGTGGCGGGACGACGGACGAAGGCTGCTAGAAACTTAAATTAGGATTTATCTTAAATGTTTCTAGGGTTTCAAATTATTCCTTTATTTGATTGTTAAATCTCCACTTATTTTTAGACAAGATTCTTTATTATTCATTAATGAAATTTTCCGCATTTAATTATTTTGTTATAAGTTCCGCATTTTAAGTTAATTTTAAAGATCAGATAGCGTCCCAGGTTTCTTAAATTTGGGGCGTTACGGAGCTATCTCATCCATTGAAGTAGATTAAATGCTTAGTATATTTACATTTAATTTTAGAACAATCATATGAAATTCAAAATACTGCCTTCACACATAGTTACTTTAACATTGAATGCAGCAACTACCGGTGTGGTTTTAATGCTATTCTTTAAGTCTTGCCCTTCATTATCATCTAAATCTCCCTAACTATTTCGGAGTTGACAATAAACACATAATCTTTTCAATGAAAACTGTTAATTATATAATAATTATGAATTTATTTCTTATTGACCTTTACAATGTCACATCTCTCAGCGACACAATTATCTCACTTACCTTTAATAAGAAATGTTGGTTTGACACTATTATGACACCCATAATATCTAATTGAGAAAGCAAACATGTACGTAGATAGTATGATATTGCAAATACAAAAAGAAAAACATTGGCAAAATGAAGAAATTTTTACTGAGCATTTTTCCTCCAATAAAATTTGAGATGCTTGAAAATTCTACGCAGTCGAAATTCGATATCTCAAATGGAATTATATAATCAATTTCTTCTATTTGACTATTTCTCGTGATAGTGATTTCAATCTCATTGTATGTATTCCAAAAGCTTGGATTTATTTGTCTAATATTTCCATTTTGAATTTTGCAAGTATTCCCTCTCTGAATTGCATCACTAAACATTTAGATTGTGTCACCAAATAATGTGGTTTGAATTTTGTTAGCCTACAAAGGCATAAAAAGAAACGAGTTAGCACGGAAAAGAATTGCTAAGATAATAATATAGTGTTTCTAAATATAAACTAAAAGTATTATTTCTTCATCCATTAAAATTAATTTTCAAAGTTGAATTGGACTTTTTGCGTTCATGTAGTTTTCAATGGAACTTTTATGAAGGATGGAAACTCTGATTCTCCATTCTTGATCAATTACACTCAATTCCTTTATTAGCATACACTACTCTTCTTTTTTAATTGACTCCAACAAAGCCATTTTGCTAGAGAACATATGAAACTAAGATTGGATTGAACTGAAGAAAAAATATAAGTTGAATTTTTATTTCAATATTCTTGAATTTATTTAGATCTTGATCATCAATTTATAGTAGGTAAAGTATGCATGAAGAGATGAGATATGAACAATGATATGCTAGGCAATTACATCACATTAAAATGATTAATTAATTGTAGTATAAGTGCATATATATAAGTTATGAACTTTTTAATATTATTATTAAATTATATTAAATATAGTAATTATTTTATAGCATTCATTCATATTGATTATGGAATTTGAATGAAATCAGATATACACGTAATTATTAGTTTTTTAAATAAGTTTTCATGATAAATTTTATAACATTCATATATAATATATACATATTAAAACGTAAACCAATATTAAAACAAAAATAAATCAATATTGTACCACCTTTATTCATGAATTTTGCATATTAAAACATAAATCAAGATTCAAATACAAAGATATATATGTCTTTTCATTTCATTAAATTTCCAACCTACAAAATTGGCCTGAAGCGAAAGTGTAATACAATCTTCTTTATCATTGATGTCAAGCCAAAAAATATAGCCACATAATATAACTGCAATATGACATTAAAGAAGAAAAAATGGTCACAATATGCATTAACTAAAAAAAAATACACGATTATGAACGTCGAGGTTTATTTTGCCCATTTTTGCTTGGTCGAGACAAAAATTAACGAACCATTTCCAAATAAAGCAAATCTCGTGCTCAAGATTTTTTTGTGTACAGGGATCCTTGCACCTTTTTATGAATGAAAAAACGTATCATTGGTTGGATAGATGGAACTTTGTAGTTTGATTGGATCAGTGATGCCAAATTAAATGTATAATAATAAACTAATGGAGTGTAATAATGTAGTGAATAAATATAGTAAAATAAAGGTTATGGACAACTAGGAATTAAAGAAAATAAGTGGAGGCAAAGGTGGAATCCAAATGTTTTACATACATTTCACTTTTTATATATTAGTGATAATATGAGTAGCTGATGTGACTTGGAGAGTATGGTAAGGTGCTGATAATATATCACATCATAGTCGCTGAACATTCCTAAATCTTGTGTCAAACTTGAAAACCAATAGAAGTAGGAAACCTAAGGATTGGGATGAATACTTTCAAGACGAAACAAAAAAAAGATTAACCTAAGGAATAAAGGAAAGCCTTATCCAGTGCGGTTCGTTTATGGAGTACATCGGACACCATTTACGAGTTTGATGGAGTATGTGGCAGCCTCCTATTGGATGCATTGGGGGCTTGGATGCATTGGGGGCCCAGCCCACAATGCATCCAATAGGAGGCTGCCACTGCGTCTACTACACACCATAAAATGGTCCCCAATAGACACTATAGAATATCCCTTCTCTAGTGAGGATTAGAAGTATGCTTAACTTTGCTATTATAAATAGAAGCATTCACGTATATTTCCCACACATCCATTTAGCATTTTACATAACTCTTTGTATAACTTCTTTGTTCACGAACTCATAAACTTTGATGCCTTTTTTTCTTCGACCCCAGGCTCATAACCATGGACTTAAGTTTTCAAGAATAGCTTATTTCTTGTTTCAATTTCTTATTCATCGCCTTTAGTTTTGGCTCACAATATATTGTATATATATTAGAATAATCCACAAGCTTTTCAAACCATTCAGTCTGTCATAGATGTTGTTCCAACGTATAACACTATTGGTTTGAAATTTGTGTAAAAGAAGGCACATATTATAAGAAGTTGATAGTGCCTGGTGTCACGCCTCGTGTAACACCCCAAATTTTAAAAATGCTTGAAGTGTTTGACTTTTCTTGCTAACTTATAATATAATTTAATATAGAAAACGACAACATTCAATAAATGTTTTGAAAGTGCGAAAGCCAAACATAGTGCATCATCCCATGACAGTTGTAAAAAAATAACTGGAGTTTATCAAGTGTTTCTCCATGAAAGATAGATATTTTTTTTTTTTTGAAAAGATCAATCTTCCATAATACATATTAATTATAGCTGTAGATAAAAAAAATTAAGTTGGAATTAACTTGACATCGACATTTGGTTTACCATAGAGCAGATTGTTAATTTTTTTGAAATTTGCGGTCTTACTGATCGTACTTAGTTTGCATCAAATGGGATTTCAAAAGAAAAAGAAAGAAAAAACCCACCCTTTCCACTATCTTGGAGCGGATTTATATAGGTAAGCCTAAGTGGAGCACTTCAGGGCATGCTCTCTACGTGTCTATCCCAAGTGGCTTGCAATGTCTACGCGTCTTTGTTGCTCCACGTGTACGACTTAGATCACGCAACGCTACTTAGGTTGTCCAATTCGTCTTTTCTTAAGTTCGGTCAACATAGCCTATCGAGCTCCCAAGTCAGGTAAATCACCAACAATTGCCCCTTGAGTTTGTCTCTTGAAATACATAGATATGAGACGACGAAGTCGGTCATTTCACAAAAGAAAGGGACTTCATCTGGCAATTTTCCTCCCTATGAAGCATCTCTAGTACATTTCTTATAGATAAGGGGGCACGTGTCACCGTGGGGTTAATAGGCCGCCCTAGGGAATCGTAAAGGATGTCACGTCAATAATGACGCGACATTTCAACCTAGGGTCTCGCCGTGGGTCTTAGTCTTATAAATAGGGTTTTTCCTCATCACTTTTTACTTTTACCCACCTGCTTCTACCTCTAAAACATTGCATCTTCTTCAATTCTTTTTTTTTTTTTTGAGTTTTTCTTGTTTAGTTCTTTCACCATTTTTCTCAGGTAATTTATTACTTCTCCCTCTTTTTCATTTTTTTTTTAGTTTCTACCTCTCTTCTTCTTTTCTCTGTGTTTACCAACCATTAGTCAGGGAAACGAGACTGCGCCAGGAGAAATTATGAGGGAAATGAAAATCAATCCATTCATCAGGTCACCACCGCTGAGAGACCATCAGGTGAGAATGTAGGTCAAACCTTCCCTTCAGTAGGTAGTGCAGACTCTCCGGCGAGACCTGAGTCACCAGATACTTCTGATAGCTTGAGTTCAATAGCAGTAGTTTTGGATAAGGGAAAAGGAAAGGTTGTCGATGTTGACAATAGAGAAGGCGAATCTCCCAGTGATAGAGCTGTTTCTTCAATCGGGGAATCCCTTAAGGGGATTTGGGAGGAGATGGAGCAAGGGAGAGAGTTAGGAGGAGTTCTTTTGGCCGTTAGGTTTCCAGCTGGTGAGGCCAGTCTGTCAGATGGAAATGCTGAGTGGCAACGACCTGTGCCATGTCTTGGACAGCATGAATCTCTCTTTACATGCCCAGCATTCCTTTCAGTTGTTACCCAAGAAGAACTATTGTACTGGAAGTGAACATTCAGGATCCTTGATTCTGTGCACTTCTTTCTTCTATATTAGACAAAGAGAGCAGATTGGCATACTAAAGGATGTGTGGCAGCCAACATGAGGATGTTGGAGGCCAAGGTTCGATCCCCCTGACTCTGATTATTGCCGACCTTCTGAATGCCTAAGAGTTTGCTCCTAGTCAAATTGCCCCCAATGGTTGAAGAGCGATAACAATGTTTTTTTGGATTGCCTAGCTTGTATTGTCCCTGAAAGATTCCAATCATCCCACGAAACATGCCTTCCAAGGAGTAACTAACCATAACCCAAAAGGTAGCAGCGTAGAAGGTTGTAGCATCCAAAAAGAAAGAAGCTTCGTCCCCCAACATTCCCAGTAAAAGGCTTCTTGAAGACAGGCAGGTTGGCAAAAGTTCAGCTCAACGCCAGTGAACTGCGTCTCTCGCCTCCTTCTTCCCCTTCCCCACCCCTCCGGGTCACTCAGAAGGTTCCAAATCAGGAGCTAGTAACTCCCATAAGAGTTCACATGACCTTCTACCAGTGTATTCCTGAGCTCAACCAACTCTTCCTTTTGAGCCGAACTGGCTCGATCTCCATCCCACAAGGGCTCAGACTATGGAGAAGATGAAAGGCCAGTACCTGGGGTACTACTGGAATACTATTGAACTTCATCTCCTACGCCTACCACCATCGAGGTTCCAGCTCGGGCCTGGACTACGAAGGAGTAGTCCTTGTCCAGCAACTTGTCTTTAGAGGACACTGTGGCTACCGGACTGGCCTATTTGGCGCAAGCCTTGAATTATCAGTAGAAATCACTACTGTTGGCCAAGGAAAAAGAGGAAGAGCTTGATAAGACTAGCAAACGAAGCAAGGTCAAGAGTGAACTGAAGAGACTAATGGCAAAGACATTCAAGCTGGAAAAGACTGCAACAGCTGAATAGTAGGCTCAGAAGGTCTGGAGAAATGCCAAGCTACTGATCTAGCTAAGAGAGTGGAGAAGACACGAGCCTCGGCTGTTGAGGACCTTAAAGCTTCTACTAACTATAGCACCGACCTAAATTATATTTATGTGGTCGCGTATAATGATATCATCAGTAGTCTTAGCCTGAACAAGTCGGAGAGACCAATTGACTTTCTTTATTAAGAGCTGGCTGAATATAAGAAGTCTCACGGGCTGGAGGATGCCCCCGCTGAGGAGAACCTAAACACTTAATTCTTACCCCCTAGGTTCTTATTTGTGCATTATTTTATTTTTAGATCAGTGCACAATTTTTGTATATCCCTA
The DNA here is from genome assembly GCA_963692815.1 of Nyctanthes arbor-tristis. Classification (NCBI taxonomy): domain Eukaryota; kingdom Viridiplantae; phylum Streptophyta; class Magnoliopsida; order Lamiales; family Oleaceae; genus Nyctanthes; species Nyctanthes arbor-tristis. Next base: position 5,233 of record CAVNYN010283282.1, on the reverse strand, counting down.
CTGGCGACCTTCATGCCAACTAATTATTTTGTAATGTTTCCTTCAGCTTAATGAAATATTTTACTTTCTGAACCCTTTTACTTTGCTTGCTTGTTTTTGTGATTTACACTGCCTTTTTTGAAGTATGTTACGTCTGAACTAACGGACCCAATATTTAAGTCAGAACTAAATGATTTCTGAACTCATTGGCTCCCGATATTTACTTTAGAACTAAATTAATTCCAAACTACTTCACTTGATACTTTTTGTTGACAAGCATTTTTCATTCGTTGGCAAACATTCTTCATTTACATTGCAAGTCAGAGATTAGTGTTAAAAAAAAGGGTTATCTCCGAACTTCAAGGAAGGGACCTTTTTTTTTTATTTTACAAAAGTTGACCAGCTAGGGTCTCAAAATAAATGGAACTTCTTTAACAAAAATAATTTTTCAGATGCTCCACATTCCACAGGTGAGCTAGAGGTGAACGCCTTCCAAAGTTTTAAGTAAATAAGCGCCATTGAGCAAACTTTCAGAAATTCTGTAGGGCCCGTCCCAGGTCGGTGCCAGCGTTTCTACATCTGGTTCCTTAATATTTTGAAATGTCCTTCTCGAAACCAAGTCGCCAACATCAAATGCTCGAATCTTTACTTTAAAATTATAATATCAAGCACTCCTTTGCTTGTAAATTGTATTTCTCATAGCAACTCTCTCTCTCTCTCTCTCTTCTTCTAGGAGATTGAGCTCTACTTTTGCAAGATCTGCATTCTTCTCCTCCTCAAAATGTTTTACTCTGAAAGTGAGGAGTTCTATTTCAATTAAAATTACAGCTTCTGCCCCAAAGGCAAGGTTGAAAGGGGTTTCTCCAATGGAGGATCTGCTCGTAGTTCAGTAGGACCATAACACAGCCGGTAGCTCTTCAACCCATCTCCCTTTTAGCCCTTTTGACCTAGTCTTAAGGGTATGTTTGATCAACTTATTTATGGCCTTGGCCTGACCATTCAATTGAGGATGGATGGGTATGGAAAAATGTTTCCTAATTTTGTACTTTTCGCAGAATGTCCTGAAGTGCTCGTTGTCAAACTGTCTTCTATTATGGGTATGGAAAAATGTTTCCTAATTTCGTACTTTTCTATTTTGTGATCTTTGCCAAGGGTTCGGCCTCTACCCATTTTGTAAAATAATTGACAGCTACAATAGTATGTCATACTCCATCTTTTGTCATTGGCAAGGGTCCAATGAGGTCGATCCTCCACTTGGAGAACAGTCATGGTCTCATTATCGATGTCATGTCCACATGCGGACTCCTGATTAATGGTGCATTTCGTTGGCATCTATCGCAGACCTGGGCAAATTTAATTGCGTCATTCTTCAAAGTAGGCCAGTAATATCCTTGCCTAATCAACTTGTATGACAGGGCCTACCTCCCAGTATGGTTCGGCACACCTTTTGATGCATTCTTCCAATGCTTGCTGGGTTTCTTACGGGTTTAGGCACTTCAACAGGGGAACAGCGAAACCTTTCTTGTATAACGTCTATTGGACTATCATGAACTGTGTCGACCTGACTCTTACTTTCCTTACTTCCAGCAGATTTGCTGGGAGGGTGCCCCTTAAGATACTGCATGATGGCGTTCATCCAATTATCTAATGGTGATGGTTGAACCTACCCAATAGGTTGGATAAGAAATGACCATTGGTTAAGTCAAGCTATGGTACACATTTGAAGGTCCTTGCTCCTTTACTGGTTGCCAACCTTGCCAACGAGTCAGCTTGTGCGTTTTTAGATCGCAATATCCTTGTTAATTGTATTTGAGTGAAGTGTCCAAGTTCGGTGAGGAACAATTTCTGATATCTTATCATTGTTCCTTCTTTAGCCTCATATGCACCCTGGACCTGGTTTACAATGAGTTGGGAATCACGCATTGCATCTAAAAATTTTACTCCCATAGCTCGGGCCATTTCCAAACCGGTAAATAGGGCTTCATACTTAGCTTCATTATTTATTACGGGGAAATTGAACCACAGAGCTTGGCAATGATATTGTTGATCAGGACTGATAAGTACTATTCTAGCCCCCACTCGGTTCTCCGTCAAAAAGCCGTCCACATACAACTTCTAGGGGCGGTCATCTCCATTCTCTTCCTCCACTAAAGGTGTGAATTCAGCCACAAGGTCGGTGAGGGCTTACCCTCTGATGGCTTGTCAAGGACAAAATTGCAGGTCATATTGCCCCAGCTTGATGGTCCACTTTATCAATCTTTTAGATATTTCGGCCTGAAGTGGTATTTGCTTCAACGATTGACTGGCTAGGACTTGAATTGGGTGTTCTAAGAAATAAGACCTGAGTTTTCGAAAAGATATGAGCAAGGTAAAAGCCAATTTTTCCATGGGAGAGTATCGGAGTTCGGTAACATAGAAAGCTTGGCTGACATAATAGATGGGATGTTGTACCCCGAGCTCTATCCTTATCAAAACTGCACTCACTGCTGTGGATGAGACTGCAAAGTAATATTGACAAGATTTTCCCATGAACGGGTTTTGATAGAAGAGGAAGTGAGGCTAGATGCTCCTTCAACCCCTCAAAGGCTTTTTCACACTCTGGGAGTCCATTTGAATTTCTTAGCCTTCTTAATGACTTCAAACAAAGGTTTACGTTTATCAGTCGCCCTAGATATGAACCTCTTCAGGGAAGCTAACTGAACCGTTAGGCTTTAAACTTCTTTTACTGTGATTGGGGATCACATTCGCAAGAGTGCCTGAAGTTTTTCAAGGTTTGCCTCAATCCCCCTTTGACTCACTATGTACCTTAGGAATTTTCTATAAGACATACCGAATGATCACTTCTTCGGGTTCAGTTTCATTTTGTGGGCCCTGAGCATGTTGAAAGCCTCTTCTAGATGACTAAGATGATCTGGTTCGCTTAAGCTTTTTACTAGAACATCATCCACAGGGATCTTCATCGTTTTGCCAATTAGGTCATGAAACATCGTGTTAACTAACTGCTGATAGGTTGCTCTGGCATTTTTTAGCCCGAACAGCATTAGTCTATAGAAGTATAACTCTCTATCTTTGAAGAAGAAGGTATGTTCCTCATCTTCTGGGGCCATAGAGATCTTATTATAGCCAGAGTACGCATCTATAAAGTTCATGAGCTCATGCGTCGCATCTACCATTTGATCTTCGCGAGGTCCCATTAGCTTTGAGAACCAAAATGGGATTTGCAAACCACTCAGGGTACAGAGCCTTTCTAATGAATCTGTTATTTAGTAACCTTGTGACCTCTTTGGCTAAAGATTTAGATCTTTCTTGTCCCAACCTCTACCTTTTTTGCCTTATGAGTTTGGCACAAGGATTGATGTTTAACTGATGGCATGCTAAGGTTGAATCAATTCCTTCCATATCTGAGTGAGTCCAGGCGATCATGTCCAAATTATCTTTGAGGAAAGAAATCAGCCGCTCTCGCATCAGTTTACCAAGTTCCAGGCCAATACGAATCTCAAGTTTAGGTTAGCCGTCTGATATTTGAATAGTTTCTAATTCTCCCTCCATGCCCAGACCTTTCCTTTTGTTACTAATTTGTGGGCCCACTTCAATCATATTTTCTGTGTTGTGAGATAAGGTGTTGACTTTTAGGGGCCTAATTCCAAGGTCACATTCCCGTGCTACATATTGATCTCCATGTATGGACATATGGTGTTGGAAATTTAAGGCAGAGATGGTAGATTAAGATTGTGGCTTTAGTTTGCTAGATGATAGGTTTCCCAAGAATGGCGTTATAGCTAGACTAAATGTTGACTACTTCAAGGTCTGTTTCAAATCGCCTTATCCTTGGAAAAACTCTCATCTCCACAGTCAAGGAAATTTACCCCAATGGGGGCACAGAATCTCCGGTAAAACCTTAGATGTTGGCGGACACCGGGATGAGCTGACTTAGGTGGAGTCCCATTTGTGTAAAAACATTGAGGTAAAGGATGTTCGTGAAACTTCTAGTGTCTAACAACTTTCGATGGACCTTGTAACCTACAATATTCATCATGATCACCAGTGGGTCATCATGGGGCTGCAATATTCCTCTAGCATCTTCCTCTGGGATGGAAAAGGAATCCTCTGACAGGTCGCCTATTATTGAGACATCACAAGCCTGATAACTATTCCTCGCTTGCCTAACGCCTTCTTTGCAACTGTACACAGTTTGAGTTTATGTTGATTAATGTGTGAATTTCTGCTCCACCAGCTTGGTTTAGGTTAGTTGGTGATGAGGGCTTCTGTGTTGGAGATGGGTGTTCCTTACTACTACGGTTGGGAGAAGCCACAAATTTTTGCAAGTAACCTTTTCCTATAAGTCATTCAATTTCTCTCTTTAAGTCTCGGTAGTCATTTATCTCGTGACCCACAGATCATTCGTAACAACAGTTCTTATTTTGGTTCAACTGGAAAGGCTGGGTCCACATGGGCTTTGGTTAAGGTAGAAGGTTATCTCGAGATATCTACGTAAATATTTCCTCTGGAGAAATAGTTAAAGCGGTGAAAGTTTGCCGCATTTTCTATCGCTATTTTCCTCTATCTGAATATCTGGAATCTTTCCTCCTTTCAGACTCCCCTGAAGGTCTGATTGAATCAAAGAGAGTACATTTCTCTTCCCATTGTTTTCCAGAGTTATTCTTGTGTTAACAGGTCTACCTGAAGCTTTTTCTGCGCTGATATATCATTCAGCTTGCTTTAGAAACTCTTGATAGCTCTTCGTCTGACCTCATATACTGACCACCATAAGTGACTATTGTGTCACAGACCAAACAGGATGGCCATAAGCAAGGTGGCATCAATCACTTTTCCTGTCTCCAGCACTTCCTTATTGAAACGGCCCAAAAAAGATTTATAGGGTTTTATTGGAACCTTGTTTTATTGTTAGCAACTTTTCTTTGGGTGCCGTTCTGATTTTAGCTCCCATGAATTGGGATAAGAACAGCGAGGACAATTCTTCTCAGCTCTAGATTGAGTTCCTGGGGAGCTCTCTTAGCCACTTGGCAAAGATGTCTCTCAGAGTTATTGGAAACGCCCGGCATATGGTAGCCTCCCCAGCTCACTGGAGCTCTATTTATAATATGTACTTGTCCATGTAAGAGCTCGGGTCCATTTCCTCAGTAGTGGGTGGCTGTGAGGCAACTTGATTTTAGTTAAGGAGGTTTATAGGATGGCTATGCTGAAAGAGGACGGTCTCCATTCAAGATAATCCCTTGAGGGGAGTCAGTGTATT
>CAVNYN010283274.1:0-17679 GCA_963692815.1 Nyctanthes arbor-tristis | reverse complement strand
TTACAAGGAGTGTTTTAGCTTTCTGAGGGAGGTAAGGTTCTTTAACAAGCTCTAATACCTTCCATTTCTTTACTACAGAACCTTCGAATTTTCAGACCACCATTTCCATTTTAATTGCCAATTTTGTAGCTTTTGCACCTTCATTCATTGTTGTAGTGGCTCTTTGTTATTAAGCATTGTTTTCAACAGATCTTGGATGAATTAGATTGTAATTAGTGGATTTCTTGTGGGGATTTGTGTGTATAGTATTCAAGGCTTGTCTGGGATAGATTTGGGATTTCTTGAAATAGAAATTTTCAAATATTGGGTTTTGGGAAATTTACTAGTTTGAAGTGGAGTTGTGATTTGAGAATTAGATCATCATATGATGTGTATAGCAGTAAATCTTAGGACACCATTAGACGCAGCGTTAAAGTTGCGGATGAGAATGCTGTTTAGTCTGATGATGATATTATTTTATCTTGCTCTTTTGTTAATTTGAAATTTTTCCTAAAATGAGAGATATGTTTTGGCAATGTCTAAGTTTATCAAATCCAAAATTGAATTTGAGAGGAATTGCTATTATGGGGATCAAACTTGTTAATTTTTATTTCTGATAACACAATCACGTTTCACTCTTATCTCCATGACACTGATACGATGGTTTTTATGTTTATTTTGTTATGGATTAGGTTAATGCTCACAGATTTTAATTATGATGAAAATTTTGGACTACAAAAGTATGGCGTGGTGCAGAAATCTTTATGGAGCCGAGAGAGAGTAGTAATTTCACAAGCCATTCCTATTTAGAAGTTATATAATGTTTTTTATGGAAATGAATGGTAGAGATTTGTATGGTATATTTTGGTTCAACAAATAGGTTCAATTCTACAAGGTACCATGTAGGACATGTAGAATCCACAGTGTATTTGCGGCTACTTTTCATCAAACTGCAATTTCATTAATTTCAAGCAAAATAATTTCATTGATTTCATTTCGGTTTTACTGCACTTTATGGTTCTACAAATAGCATAATAATAATTAATTAATTAATAAATAAAGCAAACTATATTGATAAACTTAAATGTTAGATTTTTAGTATGATCCAAACTTATTTTGGTTTCCAAGAAAGGAAAAATCTAAAGTGTTAATTGTGTTAGTAATTCCCTTAAAATTATATATTAATAAGTTATTACATTATTAGTTGTCCTAAATTAAGTTTTTATTTAGATCCGATGATTGTATTAAAGTTTACCAAGCTTGCATAAATCAATGGGTAATTTGTAAGGTATTCAAACTTTTAAAAATTAACAAATTGGTCCCTCTTTTCTTGGTTGGAATTTGGCAACATTAGAAACTGTCATGACAGTTCTTATGGGCATTAAAAATTTATGTAAAAAAGTTTTATTGCCCTAAAATGATTTGAAATTCATTTCACACACCATGGCCACATTTTCTAAGACTTTGTAAATATGTTTATCTTGACAAAAAAATGAAAGGATAGATTTAGTTTTAATATTGACTATTTTATTGGTTAGTAGGGTAGTCATAGGAATGACAAAGTGTAATCCGGCAACAAATTTGGAATTAAAGGATATTCGAACCAAACATGCAACGCGTAAATTAGCATAGTAAAAAGCATAAACACTTAATCATAGAGTATATTAAGTTGAAGAGCTCATTAAGTAATAAAGAAAAAAATCTAGAGACACTTGTACTGATTGGGAATTTCAAACATAAGATAAATCAAAGCACACTTAGCAACTTGATTTGTGGAAATGAACTCTTGTGCCTCCAATTGGATCTATTCTTATTGGTTATTTATAAATTATCTAGGGACATTTGGACATTTTATCATAGGTCGAACCCAAAAATTTTTAGGAAATAGTTAAGCAAAATTCGTCCATAAATTGAGCAAACTTTTGAACACCTCCAAAAGACCTTCCAAATCACTCTTTTAGCTCTTCAAACAAGACCTCTTCCATAAATACATAGAATCATCATTCTAAAGACTACTTTGCTTGAATATACCAAGGATTTGGAGGTATTTTGTCACTCACGAACATTCACTCATTTTTAAAGACATAAAAGCCAAGGTGAGTAATTCATTACTTTAGTTGGTGAGTAATTCATTATTTTAGTTTTCTTTGCCATGCATAAATTTCAAGCAAGTTCCAAATAAAAATATGTGTTTTGGAAATTGTTGAAATGTTTTCTTGCATAAGGATTACTAGAGTTTTTCTACTCATTTTGTATTGTTTGCTTTGATTTGATCCGTGTTATGACTTCAAGATAGGATGAGTAGAATGGAAATTTGCAATGGAGTAATTAATGATTGGCAATCCGGTAGTATTGCCATTGCCATCTTGGTATTTAAAAGGCAATAAGACGCCATGAGTAGTAGAAATTTCTAGTAACTGGGGCTCTATAATGCATTCAAAAGGTTTGTGCATTCTAATATTTCTTAAGTTTGTGACATGGAATGATTTTTATAACATCATGACAAACTAATATAATGTATTACTCACGGGTATTTTATACTCATTTAATGTCATTCATCTTTTTTTTTTAGATGATCTACCGAAGAACTTATGAGAGGCAAGCCAAGGATTGGAAATTATCCCACGATGCAAGTATGAGAATGCATGTGATTAAGACCAATCTTTGAGCTTACTATGAGGATGCACCGGAGTTCCGAATAAATTTAGGAACTTCATATGAGTACAATATATATTGTGCCTACACCCTTACCCTCATTTATCATGATAAGATTTGGAAAGATAAGCAAATGTTTTTGGTTTAATTTTAATGCAATACTAGCCTAGTAAGAAAATAGGGATGGTGAAATAAATATATGATTGTATGAAGTGTAAGGTAAAGACATGTTATGTAATGTAATGGTATAAGTAAAACTTTTGCTTAGTTTGGGTCTCATTTTCCATATAGAGACCCCCTACTCTCTGCATGGTTAGTTAATAAATAAAATAATTTTTATGTAATGAATCTGTTGCTTGTGTTTACTATGACATTAACTCTTGGCAAGCTCTTTACTACATATACTTTCAAGTGAAACCATTCATGTAATTAAATTAATAGACATGATCAGAAGTAATTCTTGTAACATGGACTTTAAAATGTCCCTAGAAGTATAAATAACCTTTTGAAATGAAAAGATGTTTCGTGAATAATATCACCACCTAAATGAAAACCTATGAAATTTGTTGGATTGTTATGTCACGACCCTTGTTAGCCTTTGTTCTATTAAAAGTCTATAAAAACTTCAGCCATCACCTAAAAAAACAACTTAACATTATACGGTAAAAGAATTGGGGGCGTGACAGTTTTACTTAGTCAAATCAGGGCATCGCGTAGCACTAAGACTTGTTGAAAAAGATGGAATCTTTCGAGTTCAAGTTGAATGGAACAAAATCTGGAAACTTCATTTGCTTCCAAAGATAAAGGTCTTTACTTGGAGAGCTCGTCGAGATTGTCTTCTGGCGAGAACAATCCTTCAACAACGAGGAATCCCACTGGATACCTCCTGCGTTGTTTGTGACCAGATGGAGGAAACCACTCATCACAATTTAGTTAATTGTCCTTTTGCTCGAGATAATTCACTACAAGAAATAAGTGAAATAGAGGCGACATTTGTCGTTTCTAAAGGGCCGAAAGTGGTCTCTATTGATAAATTGCAACGAAAAGTCGCCCCAATGAAGTCGTTCCAATAGGACCGCTGCAACTGTTCTATAGGAGCGAACAGCCTATAGAAACGACTCTATCGCCCCTATAAGTCGATCTATGGTTTATAAAAAAAATCTATAGAGACGACTAACTCGCCCCTATAGATCAATTTTAAAAAAAACAGTGTGCACCTACCATAAATCTCCAAGCCAAAGTTTGTCATCATTCTCTTACACATTGCAATCCCATATTTATTGCAATTTACAAACACAAAGCTAACCTAAAAAATATTAATCAATTAATGAACTAAATCAGAATCCGGCGTACCTTAACCCGCTCTAATTAATCTATAAGACACCTAAACAAATCAAAGCTACTGTAAAATTGCTAATATCTAAGACACCAATTTAACTACGTAAAGAAACATAATGATCAAAGGAATGAAATATAAACATGTAAAATGGAAATACTTAATAGTTCACATAGAGAAACAAAATACAACTAAGTTTAAGGGGCTATAGACCTGGAATCGCTTGGAAGACAGTTTTAATACGTACCTCCCTATCACCAGCTGAAAATAAGTCATCTCTTCAGTCCACTCCTGTTTCAAATCTCATCCTTTATCTAAATAAGATAGCCATTCTGCCTGCCAACCAATCAGTAAGCTAAATGATTATCATGATTATAAGATGCTATAATATTATGCATTATCAAGAATCTGCTTATTTATCAAATTCTCAACGTTCTAATCAAAAACTATGTAGGACTTCTAAAGATTAAGCTGCCCCAAGGGGCCGAAACATGTGCATAAATGGGTATGCTATCAGAAGTTTAACACATAGTTTTAATATAACAGTTGCAAATGGGTATGCTATCAGAAGTTTAATACATAGTTCTTAGAAAAAAAATGAAAAAAATTCTTAGCATATCAGAAGATCTCTACCTTGATAGATTAAACGAGTATTTTATCTCCATAATGTGCTCCAATCAATAGTAAATCACCATATGATTTCATTTCTATAGTTCCTAAAATGCTAAGTAATAAATTGCAATTATAGATATATCTTCTTAACCCATTTTCCATCAAAATCCACAACACACTCAAACTTAATCTATATATGTATATGTTGTCTAGATTTCAATAGGCACACATAACTCCAAAATGAACGTTTGCTTCCTCAAATAATTCTAGTATCTACACCAACAGAGCAAAAGAATTAAGATAAAGACACAAAGGACCACAAAAATGATTGAGATCTGGAGAGTTTAACTTATAGAGACTTTCTAAAGTTAAGATTAGTGGCAAGAGGATGAGGGAAAACAGCAATGGGAGGAGATGTGATTAGCCTCTTGTGAGCCCCTGAAACAAAAAGAAAAGAAGAAAAAAAGAAGAGCTATGAGCATAAGTCTAATTAATTTAGCTACCTAAAGAGGACACAAAGACAAAACCAAATTTCATAACTGAACATTCAGTCATTCATTCACTTAAAAACGGACAGTAATTTAGTAATTTAGCCTCTAAATATGCACACTGCAGCCATGAGGAATTGTTTGATATACACTTTACACCTAATCGCGCTAACTTAAGAATACCAATAAAAGATTAGAATTAGAAGTGTGTCATTAACAGGATAAAAGTAGTTATGGTATTCGTTTGTACTCAACTAGAGCAATAAAATCGGCAGCATCCCGCCTCAGCCAGTACTCTTGTGTGCTTCCTGCATCCAGTAAAAGAAGGTAATCTTAGAAAATCATGAAAATTTACCGATCTCTATCCAAGAGTAATATATAAATGGAAGTAAACTTGAATACCCAATAGAACACCTCCTAACACCACCCACTTCTTTTTCCCAAATTAACAAGTATTTGGTAAGATGCAACTCATATAATTATAACTATATTCCATCTACTTATAAGTTGCTTATGGTTTATCCAGGAAAAGCGAGGTAAAACAACATGTCATCAAAGGCAGGAATTACAAAAATTAAATCTGCAAAACTATATATTTTTATTATGTATTTATACCTGTGGACATCCATGTAGCTCAGGTACTTATTGAAGCATTGTGAGACAGCAAGATCAAATAGTTTAGGTGTATGTATTTACAATTTTCATTGAGTGAAGAGGACCTACATGCATTATCTTGCACATACTCAACATATGTAACTACTTGTATTTAGGTCTGCTAAATGTTGGCACACATCAATTATCGTGCTGTTGCTTCAGTCATTTGCATCAATTGTTGAATTTGTACTCCAATGCAATAAAGTAAAAAAAATTGACAAGTAGAAAAGATCATAAAAGGCATCCACATTGAGCATGAGTCGCTGGCAGCAATTTTGGCAAGTATAAGAAACAAATACTTTCGGTAAACACAGCCTTAAATTGTTCCAACGAAATGAAGTTTATAAATGGGTTTAGTGAAACTAACACTACAAGTTATTTCCTCTCCAATCTAGACTTCATATGTTAGTATCAAAACCAATTAGTGCACACAATGAATTCCAGAAATTGCAAAAACCACACTGTAATTAAAACAAAAATCAGAGAATCAGATTTTTATTTCCATAAATCAGCCCCTACACCAGCTTACAAATGAAATGCATTACTTGAAACTTATTCCCAGCGATCGAGACCAGCAAAGAGATGGGAAAGTTGTTTTCCGACGCCTACTTTCTTCGATGCAGAATACCTGAAGAAGCCGCACGAGCAGCCACCGCAAGCTGGTTCGACTTTTCCAGGAGGGCAGCGAGCGCCAGCCTTTTTAAACTCCAGCACCAACGACGCGACATGCTACGGCTGGTGAATGATTGAGGTATTGAAGTCGGGTTGGGGAAGGTTTCGCATTTAGGGAAGGTTCGAATGGGGGGAAAATTGGGAGTTCCAATTGTGGTTTTTTGGGGTTGGGGGGGCCGTAGTGGGGTTTTGAGAATAAAGGGAATTGGATTTTTCTAATTAAAAAAATGATGAGTCTCCTAGTAACGACAAAGCTAGCTATAGCAACTATACAAATAGTCGTTGTTGCATGGTCCCATCTATAGAGGCGACTTCTGTGTCGCCCCCAGTTAAGTCGCCCCAACAGGGTTTATTTCTTGTAGTTATATTTGGTTGGCAGTTGACCTTCCTATTGGCACACTTGCGGACTTGTCATTCAAAGAGTGGTTCTTTAACATGATGGCTATTTCATCTTCTATAGTTGGGTAGAGACGAATAGCTGTCGCTTGGAGGATATGGAGACAACGCAACTCTAAGTTATGCACAGGAAATATATCACAACCGGAGCAATGTGCAAGGCAAGGTTTGAGTGCTCTTGAAGAATGGCTGGCTACTCAACAAAACACATAGCTAGGCTCTCACTTTGGCAGCGTTAACCCTCAAAGGCAGCAGATTCCAGCAGAGGTGATCCTTTGCAATGTTGATACAGCATTTCATCACGACAATCGGGCAGCAGTGGGAATGGTTATGCGCAATGACAAAGGTGAATTCTTGGCGCTGTGCATGAAGAGATTGCACGGATCTAAGTCGGCAAGAGAGGCAGAAGTTCTTGGACTCAAGGAAGTATTGTCTTGGCTTCTTTCATTGAATAAATCTGAGGTTCTTGAACTGGATGCAAAAGACATTGTGAACGCATTTCATAATGACGAATTGGACCAATCTGAGTTTGGACTGATTTTACGAAAGTACAAGAGTTTGAGTAATCATTTTAACACCTTCAGCTTACACTTTATCCCTAGAAACGGTAATCCCTATAAACGGTAATGAGGTTACTCATCTTATTGCCACTCGGGCGTTAGACATTCGAAATTCTATTAGTTTATTTGAAGCTCCGGTGTGGATTCAAGATGCTCTTCATTTTGATGTAACAAACTATTTTACTATCAATGAGATGTGATCTGGCCCTTTGCCAAAAAAAAAATAAAATAAAAAAATTATATAAATAAATTTCGAATCTCCAATCACTTCCAACGTAACTTCAGTACGGTTCATTTTTCAACCACGTTTATGATTAATTAGAAGCCTAATTAGTTACTGAACTTCTCTTTGTATTTCTTTTCTTTTTCATTTTTCCCCCATTTATTTATCCATTTTCATAGTTTAATTTTTTATCCATCCTACAATCTACAAACATCAACCTAGTGTTTTAGCTTAGAAAAATACGGGGTAATCTAGATGATATTATAGTGTAATTCAATAATTGGTTTTTCCATTCATTTTTTTTTTTCGAATAATCTAAGAGTGGTATATCTTATTATTTTTATTTGTTACTACAGCTAAAATATCTCATATAACTATTTATATTTTGTGTCGTACAAATCATCTTATGCTAGTGATAAACCATTTTAAAATTAGTGTAAGATATTAATAGTATATATTGAACATTTGATTAGAGTCATAAACAAGAAAGTTGAATATCATATACGATTTACAATATAGAAAAAAAAATATATATATTATCAATGTAATTGATAATATTTTTTCAAAAAAAAGGAATAAATATTTCTACGATAGTCAAAATTTAGGGTAACTAAATACATTTTCATATATTATATACTTTCTTTGAAAAGTATATATATTTTAAAGTATCACTCGTTCATGTAAATATAAATCAAACTTATTTATGTAATCAAACTGACATTTAAATTTAGTTAGAATTAATGAAAAATGACTTCGAATTTTATTAAAATAAAAAATGTGTTTTTAAGTAGGTGGTTTTTAATTAATGAAAAGCGATGAACAAATGAAAATTTTAGTGGTGTACAATTCCATTTGAGGAAGTTCTATCACGTAGATATATAGGACGGTTTTATAAAAGACTCTCATAATTTCCTCCTTGCCATTCCCTGATAATACTCAAAAAAGATATTAATGGGTAATTTGTTAAGGTCTACAACCTTTCAAAAATTAACAATTTGGTCCCTTTTTTTATGGCTAGCAATTTTTAGAAACTTTCATGGCGGAGTTCATCTATTATGAGCATGAAATTTGTTTAAATGAGCTTTCTGCCCCTCACTTTAAATAAAACAAGAAAGTAAAAGGGAAAAAAAAAATCAACTACACGAACGGTTGGCTGAAAATCATTTGAAATTCATTTCACCCAACATGATGAGAACTGCCACCATCACCACATCACTAGTCCCATAAATTCAAGGATCTAGGGATAGCGTAAGGCAACCTTGCAGACCTAGTGGAGCATGTTTTTAGTGGGCACGAGCTTGCTCTACTGTCATCTCTGTGTATTTTCAACAAAATGCGTTTTTTTGCCTTCCGATTATCTTATCGTGTAACTTCATAAGTCATAAGTGATGTGATGGAATATATTTGATGGCTTGAATGCTAAAATTATATGAAATAATAATTCATTGAGAATGATGAAGTATGCTTAGTGGTTATTGATTGATGACCCTCCTCTTTATGGAATCTAGTATCCAGGACTGAAGTTGAAAGTCCTTTAACAGCAAGATGGAATGTCGATATAAAGGTGTAGTAGATTGGCATGTATATTACATCTTCCAAATTTTAAAGGGTGGTGATTCATTGAAGGGGGAAAAACTTAAATATGGGCAATTGGTTAATGCTGTAGCACATGGCTGTAAGTCCTAAAACTGATGGATTCCAGGCCGCATTTCAATTATGGATTTCCTTGTCTCTTGCAAATGGGCAACTGCCTCAACTTGTGCTTTCTATTGTATATGTTTTCCCATCAAAATTTTTATTTTTGCCACCATGAAAGCAGTATCTTGCCCCAGTGCTGATATGACACGCCACCTTTCTGGGCAAAATAAGCTGTCCTTATATGGCAAAATAAAATTTTCAGTTTTCCCATATTTATTTCTTATGCACATAGAGACAGAGGTAGAAGAAGTATGTTTAATTTCTTTATCTGATAAGAACTAACATTTAAAAAGTATATATTCACATCATAATTTCTAATTATTACACTATTTTGTGACTATACGTTGGAAGGTTTTAACATTTGATCATTTTCAGAATTACACTCCCCTCCACCTGTTGGAAAAATCTGCACAATTTAGGAGTTGGGTGCTCAAATCAAAACTTTTCTTGTTTGTCACGTAGGTTTAGCATGTCATTTTCAAAGCTAAATTATCGAGTCATAACGTGCTTGTCAACTCATTGTCAATTATACACGGAACATTTGTCAAATTCAATCTCAATCACGTATTTCTGATTTTCTTCTCACGCAGATGCGAAGGTCTTGTCATTGTTCGTTTCGGGTTTCTACTGTGAATTTCAACTCCTGTGGTCAAAGCGGGGGTACCAGTACTGTAGTTTGGGACGAACAATCGGCAAAAATTGTTAGCGGAACTCACGCTTTCCTCCTCATCCATTTTGAATTTCAACTAGTGTCGTGTTTCTCTGAGTGTGGGGAGCCCAAATAAAGTAGATTCCTTCCTCAACATGTGATGGCTGAGCAGGCAAGGCCCAGTTATGTCCCTAATGGATTAGGACCATTTCCGATTCTTCTAAACGGGCCCATTCTTATTACTTGCATATAATGCTTAGAGAAGTCTCAAACGAATAATTAGCATCCCTTTAAAAAAAAAAAAAAAAAGGGAATAATTAGCAAACAGACCGTAGTTAAGGAGATAACTGACGGTTGAGCATATCTTTTATCAGAATCTTCACTCAAGCAAGTCACATCCTTGAAATTTTGCAACAATTAGTCTCAATCTAACATTAAAGACGCTAGATAATGGGCATCCGTATCATAAAGTGTTAACTATTAATATGGACTCAAATCTTGCAAGCAAAACTACTTGTTAGAAATATAGACATTTTAGACCTAATTTTGAGCGGGATCCGATTCTTATTTTTGATATATGAATTTGGTTTTGTATTATGCTCTATGAGAGCTTCGAAATTATATATTTATTTACTCAAAATGATATTTGGTTGAATGAGAAATTGATTCTCAAATACGCACTATAATTTCTCATTATAATTTGATTCTTATAATGAGAAACAAACAAACTCTTATCTCAGTTATTATGATTATGGGAAAATGTACAATGCTGAGTACTCGGCTATGGTTTAGTATAAAATAGCAACCTTCTTAAGAAGGTTAAGTGTAAGTTTTCATATTTAACTTATTTCATCTTTAATTAATGAGATTTTAACTTCAAAAAATAGATTTAGGATTGTAAGGTGCACGACCTTAGATATGGCCTTGGCTAAGAGATATTTACCATAGTCAGACGCCCAAATTAGTCAGACGCCATATCATGCCCATGTCTGATGATGACTTGTAAAGTTTCATAGCTCGTTCTGGTGTTTATCCCGATTGATTTGACTGCGATATGTGAGCTAACAAAAATGTTCGAAAATTTTATATATAGAAGTTTCGTTACAAAACTTCCAACTCGATATGACTTGTATTGATACATGTTATATGTATTTTAAATTTATGTAGGATATATTCGTACAAGTCACATAAGTAGGAGGTTTTATAATAAAACCTTTAAGAGGTTTTTGAACAGCAAATTCTTACGGGAAAAATCTCATATTAACGAATTTTTTTCAACACGCAATGCTATTAAAAAATTGACCAAACTAGCTTATATATCACTGTATCCATCCCAATATTTGGTTGGTGTTTTGTATTATGTGTAAATAATTGCACTAGGCCGCTTAACTTGTGAAATTCCAATTTCTGTATGCTTTTAGAGTCCGTTAAGTTTAAAATGAGTATTTTTAGTTGTTAATGTTGCAAAGGAGCATATATCGTTGCAAGATTACTGGAGAAATAAGCATTTTGCAAGACACTGTAAGAGATAAATCCCATCTCAAAATAAATATGAAACCAAAATTGCGAAGAAACAAGGTATTTAGTGTTACTCTTAAAAAGAATATTGACTTTTTAGATGTAATGGTTACTTCATAATCAAAGTGTCGATGCATCTAGTCCAGTAGTAATTAAAATTTACACTTGACATTTTCTCTTTTTGTGTTTTATGCTGAATTGTATCAAGAACCGATTCCAGTAACAAAAAATATTCTATTATATAAAGTTGCATGGATAAAAAATTTCTTAGCAATTGTTGAGAACTAAACTTGTTATTTTTAGAATTCATTTTTAATTATCACCTATATTCCAGAAAAGAAAACCACATATCTCATAGCAGTTGTTTTTAACCACACAATGATTTTTTTTTCAGAACATAATTTTCACAAAATCACGAGTTCTCAAAACTTTGCAAGCCAAAATAATAATAATAATATTAAAAAATCTCAAAAAGTAAACTTGGAGAGAATTTTCTTATTTTCTCCCTGCTACAACTCAATTATTCCAACTTCCTGTGGAGATAAAACACAAGTGCGTAACCATGAAGTATTGTCCAATATGTACGTATATATTTTTGTCTATGTAGATTTTTCTTCTTCATAAAAATGTACACGTGTCAAGAACCCAGCAGTTCTAGAGCATTTTACAATTAATGCTAATGGAGTTCTAACAAAACAACATCATGCCCAAGTGATATATATATATATATTAAATTTTCCCCACTTATGGACCATGTATATAGGCGGTGAAAATTATGTTTTAATATCATTTGTTACCATGTGTGGATGGCAAAGGTGGTGGTGCATGTCAAGTTGGAGGTGAACATAAGTGGATAAAAATCCCATGTGTTCTGGACAAGTGGATCCGCATGGGTCCATAAGTCAAAACCAAAAAAGTCCCACTAAATTCCACTGTCCAATGTGCACCATAAAAAGCCCCAATCAAATGATAAAAGCTACCCAAATTTTATCACATTGTATACCTATATATTGAAGCCAACCAAGTTTAGTAATACATAATATCACAATGCAATCCAACATTCTCTTTGTTCTCATCTTGGTTGTTACCCATTCTTGGATTGGCGTCATAGGTGGTGGAAGGAAAATGAGTTCAGAGTCTACTGGTTCGGCCGAAACACCCACAGGAGGTAGTGGGTCGGCTCATGGTCCGAATTGGGAATATAATTGGGGATGGGGTTCGACTCCGAATTCAGGATGGGGCTATGGCTCGGGATCAGGTAAATCACCAAATGGGTTTGGTAGGGGCTCAGGGTTCGGGTTTGGGACGGGGACTGGCTCAGGGTCCGGATATGGCTATGGTTATGGCAGCGGTGGTGCTCATGGTGGTGGTCATGGTAGTGGACACGGTGGAGGCTACGAAGATCATTCTCCCTCAATATCCAGCGGAAGAAACCAACACGGTTAAAGATTGAGACAAGTGGTCTAAAGTTTGAACTTGTAAACGTTTAATTATTATGTATGTGTTTTGTTACGTATTAACTAGTGTGAATCTTGACAAAAACTATATACCACTGACAACAGTTTAATGTTGGTGGTATTCATTATAGTCTCTAGTGTACGAACTGTCTTCGTATGTTATGAGTGTATTGTGTCGAATTGACACGACATGTTTCCTTGTATACGTGTGTATTATCAATGTTAACTTTGTCAAAAATTACGACTTTATTTTCTTTGTGTGTACAATTGTATTTTTATTTCATAGTTGAATCATCTATGAAATACGACATTACTACTTAATATTCTTTGTGTACAATTGTATTTTTCTCATCTAATTGTTGTATTGTCATCCTCTCTTCTCTACGGCAAAGAAGATGATACCTTGAAAAGCCCCTATGGTAGGAAAAGAATGCTCTGTCCGCGTTACGAATCAAATGAAATTAAGCTGTTCTATGTATCAAGTTGTATAACTATTACATAGGTCCAAGGGCAAAACCAAGAGATGATAGGAGGAGTAATCGAAATTAACGACATCTAATTGAAAGATTATTATTATTTTTTAATTATTCAAAGGGTTCTTAAAGAATTTTTCCGAAAACGGGATAGTTGCGGAAGATGGTGGCTACCCCCTATCTAATAGGTCTATAAAATTTTTCTTTTCCAATAACTTGATAAATATTTGAACTCTCTTAATTTCTACCCATCATCAGAGAAAGTTTTAGGGCGTGTTTGATTGCCATAGTTTTCCATGAAAAATGTTACTATTTCCACATAAATCCTCACTTTTGTACTGTTTGATTAATCTTTTTTTTTTTGTGGAAAATATTTTTCAACTTTTAGTCTCATGATCATATTTTTCATAGAAATAAGGAAAATATTTTCCTTGGGAGACCTAGGTAATTCTTTTTCCAAGGAATTGAAATTCCATATTTCTTAAAATATCGAATTATTTTTTAACTAAAAATATAAAAAATTGGAAAAACACATACATGAATCAAGAAATTTTCCTTTTCTTTTCCCTTTTTTTTGGGAGATTTTATGTTACATGATACTTGTTACCAATGTTAGTGAATATAAAACCTTATGATCATTTCAAAATTTATAATTATAGATTGTTATTGGAGTCTATAACTTTGTTTTATCTTTATATATTCATTCACAAATTACTCACTGAATTTCATGCAATTTTTTTTATACAAACTTCTATTTATTAAGTGTATCACTGGGATAATAGTTGGACTCGAAATTATTCACTGAATCATGGGTGGTAAACTATCTGACGGGACTATAATTGTTGTAAAGCCTCACTCTATTTATTATATATTCATAACCATTCTCAGACATGCTCAGCATATTAGCATTGTCCATAAAAAAATCACGTAGGATGAAAACTTGATCAATATTGTACTTATTCATTAGCTATCCTTTTTTTTTAATTCGTTTTTGTTTGATTTTATCTCAAATATAAACACATGTTCAACTCAAAATTAGAGTTCACATATTTTTGATAAATAAAAAAAATACACAAAAAAAAGTAATATATTTATATGACACTTAATAATTTCTATAAAAAAAATAATGACTATCACATAACCAAATGCGCCGAAAGTGTCGGCCAAATAAAGTTAAGCAAGCTGCATGTCATCGCTTACAGCCCATTCATCTTTCGGCCTAATAAAGTTAAGCAAGCTGATGTCATTACTTACACCCCCTTATCAGAAAATGGGCCAATACGTACTTCCCAGTTTCCACTCAAATATTAATGGTCCATAGTTTTGGCCCATTAAACCTTACAGCACTAGCCCATAGAAGTTAAGTTCCTAGTTAACGCTTACTGGGTCAATGTTACGGGCTCATGGCACATTAGTAGTCTAGCAGGTACCAGTATAGATCCAAATGACTCGTAAGCCACATCCCGTTTAATGTTTGATGGGCCATAATCTCCATCACGGTAAAGATTTATGGGCTATGTTCAGCACTTTGGAGTTTAGTGGGCCAACGTTAATCCATTAAACTTGAGAGGCCTTATTATTATTAATTAGAGGAAATTAAAACATATTCCCTTTTATTAATTTTATTACTAATATACACCACCCTCTTAAAGTTTTACATATTTACCCTTATAGAGTGTATTTATACCCCTTCCCCTTTTACTTAAATTTTTTATTATCATTTCTTGTTTATTTTATTGTATTTCCCAATGTGTTTTGTTATTTATTATTATAATTTATTATTTGCTCATAATTACCTGATTGTAACTGATTAATCCTTTTTAATTTCAAATTAGAACACTGATTTTCTCGGATTTCTTTTTTCGTGTCCTCATAATTTCAAATGACTCTCCTTAACTGTGTAAAATTGCTCGAATCCTTTTTATTATTCTTGAATTCTAGTTGTTATTCAATTTCGTTTATGCTTTCTTCATTATTTTGAGGTTTTCAGTTGCTGTTCCGTCTTCCTGAACTGCCGTAGCCACTGTTGGCGGCATTGGCTGGTAGCAATGGCTGAGTCGCAGCAGTAGTTGTATCTTGTTTTGTTTTTTTTTTTTAATTTTCCAGCAGTCGGATCTTTGTTCGAGCAGTCGCAAGTTCTACAACGTTTCATTTTTTGTTCTCATCTTTTTTAAAGTTTTCTTGCAGTTGGATCTTGCTTTCATTTTTTTTTAAATTTTCCGTTGGTTGGATGATTTGTGTTCCAGTGGCTGAAACTAGTCTTTTTTTATTATATGTTATCACTTCTTTTTTTTTTTTATCATTTTGTTACCATTTAATGGGGTTGTTACTATCTTTCAATTGATTTCTTTTTTACTTATTTCCATATGTTACCATTTATCGAGGTTGTTTCCATGTAGTAGTTTTTTTTTTAATTTTCCTATTTTACAATTCTTGTTTTGTTATTTTCCTCTTTTTTATCATTTTGTTACCATTTAATTAGGCTTGTTATCATTGCTGTCTTTATTTAAAATTTTTTTTATTGCTAATGTGATTTTTTTTGGCGTGGTAACAATTGTTTTATGAATCGTAATGTTACCATATTTGAAGCGTGGTTACGTCGGCAGTTGACGGTTGTTTCAAATTGAAAGTGTTGTTGGCTGTATATAAAGAACTATTTTTTGATTGAAAAAATTTATATTTTAAATAATTGTTATTATAATTATAATTATAATTTATAGAAAATAATAACTAATAAAGAATTGAATTTTAATTAAAATTGGATTTGGGTAATTTTGAAATTGGAAAATGGTATTTTTGCAATTAGTTTTAATCTACAAGTGTTTTTGAAAATATTATCATTAAGAGTGATTTTTATATAAAGATCACTAATAATTTATTATTATTACTACAACTAGTTGTATACCCGTACGTTACACGAAATAGAATAATTAGCAAAATAATGCGTAATAATTTGAAAAACTAAATAACATAATTTTATTACTTACTACTCACTCATATACATATGTTACTAATAAACATAAATAGAATCAAATTGAAACGAATAATATTTTTCGCTTAGCGCAAAGTCGATTAAATTGTCATTCATAGAACAATGCTATTAAGCAATAAAAATGAGAATGAGGAATTTTTATAAAATTAATTTCATATTGAATATGGAAACTAAAAAACCATGAAAAAGAGAGAATATAAATTTATACAATCCTAAAATTATCTTATACTTACATTCACATCCTTATTTGATAGGATGTAGATGATATATTCATTTATCAGAATAAATTATTTTCCACATTCATTTTCTACTATATATTGTTGGAAAAATTATTTTTCTCATTTCTTCATCACTATTCACTAAATCTACTTTAAAAAATTTAAAGTACACAGTCTCCTATTACAAAGTCTTCAATTACAAAATACCCAAGTAAACCAATATTATAACAAAGGATAAATTTTATGTGATTTACCATTTACCCTTTAAATTAATTTTTAACCAATTTCCGTTCTAAAAAGAATTAAAAGAATTTTTTATTTTTATTCTAAATCATTATCATAAAATATTATTACTATCGTATCTCCTCAATTTAAACTTTCACCAATATATAGGTTCCTAGAGAAAAACAAATAATAAATTAAGTAACATACTAAACATATAGTCCTAGGTTTTATGACGTGTTATTTATCGTATTGAATTAAAGTAAAAGTTTTAAAACTGATTTAATTTTATTTTATTGTTATATCCTCAATATCACAAGTAAGCACTTAATTGAAATTAAAAAAAAAAGTATTAATAACCCAATACTTGAAATTTTTCTATCAATTGTCACAATATTTAAGAAATGATAAATCTTTTAAGATAGTCTAAAAACTAATAAAATATATATAACAAATATTAATGGATAACAAATAGTATATTATATATGGAATAAAAAAATATAAATTGTTGTAAAAATATATAAATATATACAAATATATAATAGGGATTCTCCTCCCATTTTGGCCCCAAATGCGAATCCCCCTATTTTAGCCCCAAATACTGTCGGAAATGGCAGCAATCTTACTGTCATTTCAAGCAGCATTTGTACTACTGAAACACCACAAATGGAGAGAGTCACCCCATTTTTGACAGCACATGCTGCCAGAGTAGCACAAATGGGGGGCGGGGGCGGGGGCAGGGGCGGGGGGGGGGTGGAGGAGACTGCCATTTCGGGCAGCGAAATGGATTCTCTCCCCTCCCCCCATTTAGTCAGCCAGAGTTCCGGCCTGCAGCTAGACTTCCAGGGGAGGGGGAGGGGGAGGGGGAGGAGATCGG